>BLKR01003530.1:0-141433 GCA_011170035.1 Teleogryllus occipitalis | reverse complement strand
CCTATAAAATAATGAAGTATCTAAACTCGACAGAAAGAGATACATTAAAAATTAACATCTCCGAGAAAGAATGGTTTACATAGTATCAGTATCTGTGGACAAATCCAGAGACTCCTGAAATAATTAATATGTGTTGCAGGAGATATACCATTCCCGAAGATTGGAGGAAAGGAATTATATGCCCTATCTTTAAGAAAGGTAGCAGACAGGATTGCCAAAATTATTGAGGAATAAGTCTTTTCAACACAGCCCATAAGATATATGCTAGACTCGGAGATTAAATATAATTAATGAGCATATGTTATTGGAGGAACAGTGCGGTTTTAGGAAAGGTCGCTCATGTTCCGACTGCATATTTGTAGTGGAACAGCTAATACACAAGAGACGAGAATTTAACTTACCGACGTATATACTATTTATAGACTATGTAAAAGCCTTCGACAAAGTGTCGCGAAAGAAACTCTGGAAGATAATACTTAAAAGCGGATTCCTAGTCCACCACCGAAGAGCAATACAAAGCCTCTACTTCGACACTAAAATATGCATTGATAAAGAATCTCAAGGAAGAAATGAATATGTAGAAATAAATCAAGGAGTCAAACCAGGGTGCCCACTTTCGCCAGCACTATTTAGTATTGTTAGGATTCTTTGGTGGTGAATTAAAACTGTTATTATTTTAACAAAAACGTTTATTTTGTTTCTTAACACAATCACTGAAAGCACTTGATTTAAGTACAGATTGTCTTCACTTGATTATTCTTTATACGGCACACTTCTCTTGATTATTTATTTACACTACACTTCCCTTGATTATTTATTTACACTACACTTCTCTTGATTATTTATTTACACTACACTTCTCTTGAGTATTTATTTTCACTATTCACTGCTCTTACACAGTCCTAAGCACTGGTCACTGTTCGATGCACAGTCCACAGTCCACTGCACTGACCACAGTTCACGGCGCTGGCCAAGGTTCACGTCACTGAGCACAATCACTGCATTGATATTCACCGCGATGCACACACTTCACAGCTCAGCTTCCACTACAGACATAAGACTGACTCGCGGTCGCCGGCCGCCGCGTATTTATACTCGGCGGGCGCCGACGAGAACTTTCCGGATCCCGCGATACGCCCTGCGAACACTCTGGGACAATCTAGTGCAAAGGCACCTGGCAGATGACGAAATATTCGTTACAGTATTTATATAGACGAGATTGTCCGGTAATGGCAAGTGCAATTGAACACATATTTTAAAATAAATCACAAATATCTAAATACCATATTGTTCGCAGACGATCAAGTTAATTTTAGTAACTCACAATTACAAATTGCTATACACAAACTAAACGAACAGCAACCAAATATAATATGCAAATCTACACTAGGAAAACAAAATCAATGGGCTTTGAAGAAACAAATCACATTAGATATAAAATTGTGATTAATAATGAACCAATAGAATAGACAAATAATTTTACCTATTTAGGCTTCAATGTGTCTTACAGCCAGAAAAATGACATAAGCCGGAAATTAAATAGATTTTATAACATGTATGGGACAATAAGAAGAACTTTAAAAAACAAGACTTTAAAAGCCACGCAACTCAAATTCTACAAAGCGATGGCAGTACCCATGCTAACTTATGCATGCGAAAACTGGACAATAAATAAAACAGAAGGAAAATAGAAAGCGCCGAAATGAAATTATTACGTTCGGTAGCAGGTTACAATATCTTAGATAGACAATATAATGATGACATCAAAACCGAACTGAATATATTCAATCTAATGGACAAAATTTAATCATTTAGGAGCAACTGGCATGATCATATTCAACGCATGCCTCCAAAGAGAATTCTTGTATTAATGTACCAGTATAATATTAAAGGAAGAACAACTGTTGGATGACCGTTAACAAGATGGAGAGACTCACTCTGTTGATGTGGAAACAGGCCTTAAGGCCTAAATCCATGAAGCAGAAGAAGAAGAAGCAGCATTAGTTTACACTTGTATAATTTAAAAAAAAGAATTAATATGCCTGTAACAAGTAATGTAGTTCACTTTCCGGCACAATAACCATCTCGTACAGGTTTTGGTCCAGTTTGCCTGACACATTGAGGAAATGCTGCGATAGGCCCTTCATATGGGCATAATCCTATAACATGAGAATGGGTTCTATAACTCGGGAACGAAAATGCCTAGTTTTTCAAATCTTGGTAATCTCACTTTCTTTTTCTTCTTCTTCTTATTAGTATCAGTATTAGTATTAGTATTATTATTACTATTATTACTAGTAGCGGTGGCAGCGGCGACGGCACTGGCGGCGGCGGCAGCAGAGTAGTAGTAGTGGCGACAGTAGTAGAAGCGGCAGTGGTAGTAGTTATAGTAAAGGGAGGAGTAAGATTAAAAGGAGGGGGGAGAAGAAGTAGGAGCAGGAGTAGACGGTGTAGGAGGAAAAGGAGGAGTAAAAGGAGTTGGAAAAGTTGGAGGTGTAGGAGGAATAGAAGGCATTGGAGGTGTAAAACGAGTAGGAGGAGGAAGAGGAATGGGAGTAAGAGGAGGAGGAGGAGGAGTTGGTGGTTAGGAAGGGTAGGGGGAGGAGGAGGAGGCGGAGTCGGAGGAGTAAAAGTAAGAGAAAGAGGAGTAAGACGAGTAGGAGGAGTTAGAGGAGCAGTGGGAGGAGGAGTTGAAGGTGTATGAGGAGGGGGAGGAGGAATGGGAATAGGAGAAGTAGAAGGGGAAGTAGCAGCACTAGAGGCGGCAGCAGGCGGAGGAGGAGGAGAGGGTCGCGGACGCGACCGCTGCCGCCGCCGCCGCCGCCGCCGCCGCCGCCGCCGCCGCCGCCGCTGCCGCCGCCGCTACCGCCGCCGCCGCTGCCTGTGAACAGTGCTATGGGCTTAACCGTTTTCCCAAAAGGCGATTTTCTCCAAAATTGATATTCCCTAATCGATTTGGCACGACCACTTTATTTTGAAACAGAGGTTTTAATTTGTGTGTGTGTGTGTGTGTGTGTGGGGGGGGGGTTCTTAACATAAATCCCCACGGGTCATTTTCAAAATTTAAAGAAAAAAGCTCTATCGTTTTTTATTAAATTGTGTTGTTGGATACTGTGAAGGATTATTATGAGAATGGTGCAGGTCTCATTTTTGGTTGAAAACTGATTTTTCGAAAAGGGCAAAATTTCAAAAGATTTTGGCATCTTACTGTATCTAAAATATTAAAGATAGTATTTTTTCTGTTAATAAAATCTGTTCCTTTTAAGATAATTTGTGAAAGAAGGTCACACACAATATTTCAAAAATTTGAGTATTTTTCGCGTAAGTTTATATGAAATGTATGCAATTTTTAATTTTTGTTTCCTCATTTTTTTTCTCAAATCAGCCTTATCGTTTTTAATGAAATTTAGTTAGTGGATAGCCTGAAGAACGTTTAAGAGAACAGTGTTGGCCTCATGTTGGTTGAGGACCCTTACTTTTTTTAAATTGGAAAAATTCAAAATTTTTACGGCGTCTTCCTACAACTAAAAATATGAAAATACATTTTTTCTTAATGAAATGTGTTCAGCAAAAACAGATCTTCAAATAAGGCAAGGTTGAACTTTTTGAAAAATGAGTATTTTTTGTGTAATTTGGCGACAAACAGATTCCCTCTCTCACAATTTACTGCGCTTTGTCCCCATAAATGAGAATTGTTGCTAGGCAGTTGGAAGCTACGTATGTTAGAATTTCTATATTTTTGACATTTCTTTGTTCGATTCTTCTTCGAGCTTTTGTTATAAGTTTTAAAATGAATCATTTAGAAGTTATTTGAAACCTATTTTAAATTGCATCCTTTAATTGAGTTAAATGTGAAAACGAATAGATGATTTCGCTTTGCCTAATAAGATGAAGTGATGAAAAAGCATGCATGTAAAAACCGAGAAATTTGATGAATATAAAAATATTATATTTAATGATTATATTTTTCTATCCATTTTCATTTTCTTAGTAGCGGTATCAACAATGCTTATTGGCCAAATGTGTATCCCATACGAGTGATCGGTCATTGTTGCTTGTAACCCACTGTTGTAACGAGGCACTGATAACAGAAGGCGATAATATCTGCTGCCTTTTCTTTCGCGTTAATACAAACCAATAAGTTTATTTACTGTTAAATTATGCATCATGCATCGTTGATACATTTATGTAGAACGTGAATACACTGAATTCAATGGCAGAGAGCTGTGTTCGTTTAAGCATTTGAGTTTATAAAATATATGAATTTTTCAAGCTTCGTTTGTTTAAGAATTTTTCAAATGGTTGTTGAAGTGTAAGACAGAAATTGTCATATTATAACATTACATAGCCATTAACATTATCGCTTGAAAGTAAGTGCTGTTGTAGAACAACTTCTTTAATAGTCTGATTTACTCATTTCTGCTAGTTTGTTAAGGTCGTATAAAATATTTAACGCATAACTTTACTCTTTAAGCCATTGAAACCTTTCGTCTGTAGATGAAACCGTAGTGCCAATTAAATTAGTGGTGCTATAACAGCAGGCACTTTTTCGCACATCGTAACGGATATGTAATATTTTAACAGCTCAATTTCTGTTCATATTAACACGTCTCAGTCAATACTTGTAAAAATCATTACAAATAGCAGAACAATAGGTGCGAAAACTACTTCTTTTAAAGCTAGTGTATCAACACAAATCTACAATTAAATAGGTATTTTAGCTTTAAAAAATTATAAATTAATAATGGGAGGTGGCGGTGATCTTCGCCCGCTAGATAGTGAGATCCTGCGCTGACCTACCGTCAGATTGCGAAATTTTTCCATAACCAGGTATCTTCCATCAACGGGGCTCCGCCCCGGCCGAAAAAAGCTGTAAGCTTCCGACCGGTCTTCCGAGATGTTTGATCGTGTAGTGCCTGTTAGTATAAGTGTGTGAAAGTAAGGGGTGAGGATACGACAAAGAAGGGAAAGGAAAGATCGCGCGCGGTCCGTGGCCCGTTTGTTAGGGTACTGCTCCGACATTCGCCTGGCGTTGATCGCAGAAACCGCGGAAAACTACCGATCAGAGCAGCCGGCCGCTACAATTCTCCTCCAGACAGCGACTGAACTCGAACCGGCTATGTAGCTAGTGTCGAAAATCCTGCCATCGCCCTTTTATAAGCATTACGGAAGCGGAACTCTAGGACCTCCCGGTCAGAGGCGCTCCCAGGAAGGACATCCGTCGATGCTCTTAGCCACCTTTGCCGGTTGTGAATGAAGTTGTGGAGAGACATTGTCTTATTTGTTACAGCTTCGGCAACTTCCACTAGTCGTCACGTCTCGGCTCATATCTCCCCACACCGATTCTCGCATGTGAACTCGCCATTTTTCCCCGCGGTCAAATGTTTAGCCCTTGCCCACCGTTTGCGATGTGCCCGCCCGTAAGACCGCTTTCATAGATCCAGTGCCAGAGCTAGACAATTTTGGGTCCGGATCAATGGTGCAACGTACCCCCACCCCCGAAAAAAATAAAAAATGAGAAAGTTGTATCAAGAAGCTACAAGAGTTATTTTATTTCAATAAATAACAAAAATTACGTTTAAGCTAGAAATAACTTTTGGAAATATATTTTAAATGATAGTTTTAAGTAAAAGTATTTAGTGATCAAATCATATGATTTCCACGGTGAGCTTAAAACTCTAAAAAAAATTGACGTGTTAAGTAAGAGTTAAGTAAGTGATAAATTAAATACAATCACTTGTTAAATATATTGAAACATGCCCGCCGTTGACTGGTGCCAATTTGAAACAAGCCCCGTCTTTCTATTTAAAAACAAGCCCCACTTGGAGTGACATTTTGAAACATAATTATTACTGATAAATGTGATTTGGGCGCCAGGAAAAGGTTACACTTGAAACCTAATGATTCCTACGTAATTTAAAAATCTCTCATTCCAAAATTATGTTGTGCTAGCTCAGTTAATTGGGGTTCGAAGTTCATAATTGTTGCTACTTACTCTGCAACCAATTATTCAATCTGCCATCCATACGAAGTGGCGAGGAATCTGAAAATCTTATTAAAATGCTGGATTGTACGTAAAGAACAATGATAATCAGCTTTCTTTCAACTTAACAAATTAGAATTTATTATAACAACTATGATTCTGTTGCAAGTTAAACAATTATTACATTGATAATCAAAAATGAATTGATCCTTGGACATGATCAGTTTCCTCTATATTACAATAGTTATAAAACCTTGTTATTCATTCGTGGGTCTTCATGATTTAAAACTCGGAAGCATCCGAATTTTATATCATTTTCTTTTGTCTCCCAAAACAATGCTTATTCCGCCTCTGCTCTGTCATTTCAACCTAACGAAAATGATCCTTAACGCCGGTTGTTTATTTGTCACATAGCGACCCCTCGCGATCGTCTATTGACATCCCTATATTCTAGGTCATATAAAATTACATTTCTCTACCACTATAGCAGAATGTATTCATTTCTCCATGTTATCGGATGCAGTAATCATGCCAATTCCACAAGAATATTATTCTAACACACCTGTCGACCAATCGCATTCGTCCTAGTTCATTGCACAACGGTTTAGGGTTCTCGCAGTCGCCTACAGAGGCGCTGCGTGCTCTTCCGCAACTATCGTAAGACAGGTGAACCACGAAACAGTATGCGAATTCACATAATTGTAGCCACTTTGTAAGGTTAATACGCTCACATTGATTTATAATTATGGATTCTTCCAGCAGTAATAGTGATGAAGATTACGTAGACTGCACACCGCCAGAGATTGTGGAAGCTGCGAAAGCATCAGCAAGCAACTTGTTACCAGAAAAATCAAGAAAATTTTAATGTTATAAAATATTTAATTAATGAAGTTAAAAGTAGAATGAATGTAACATTATTTTTAAAAAAAACTTTTCACATGTTATCATGTAGTATTTTTAAAACTTCAATATCAAAGTCGTAGAGAAAGTATAGTCTTCTACTTGCGTAGAATGGCTATTATTCACTCGTGGAAATTCCGATACTCGCTTCTAAGTCGCTCGCGTCGGAAATATCCACTCGTGAATAATAGCCATCATTCTACGCTCGTTGCAGAATATACTATTCCATAATAAAAATGGTTCGTCATTTTGGTATATCACAATATGAAATAAGAAATATGAATTTCAGTAGAATCTATTTTAATGTTAACGTCATTTGACTCATTTCATAGAGTCCTACCTTACACGTAATGGCTATAATTAACTATGTATTGTACAAAATTAACTGAACAATTTATGAAATATCAGACTACCGCGACTTATAAAATTATTAGAGTTTTTGCAACTCGGTAAATTCGTTGTTGTAGTACGTAAACATTATTGTCAATAGGAATTAACGTATCTCCAGAAAAATGAGTTTTTGCATGTCGTACAATCGAAAACCCACGTTAAAACTAGGAACTAATTGGAACTGAATACCTCTAACAGGATCTAAAAGCTTTTATTGAACATCTGTGTATCTCTGAGTCCATATTTGCTTTTATAAGCATTACAAGATAGTAAAACCTGATAGACACTCGTATAATATAGATTTCATATAGACACCTATATGAAATCAAAGGAGCCTCGATACACACATAACCTCCAAATCCTTAACAATTACGTTAGTTTATTTGTGACATATTTGAATTAACTTTAACAAATATCTATTAAGTTCCGGCCTTATTATATGTGTAATATGGATATTGTATTTTTCATTACTTCCAAACGTATTGTGTGTTAGTGTTGAATTCGCGTTCAGAGGTGACGGCGAAAACTACGTAATGAACACATTTGCCGTAGACGACAAAACAGGGAGAATGTCGTGACCTGTGAATCGAAATCATGTCATTAGATTCCAGCGCATGCGCAGTTCAGTTCTCCACAGAATTGTCGTGATTTCAAATCAACGACTTGCAAAAACGATTATCTCGATATATTATAACGATTTTCTCGAGTTGTAATCTCTTTTTCAATTTTTTACTGTTTTCCCCCCATTATCGGTCCCCTTGACTGGCGGGGTCCCGGGCGATGCACCAACGTCCGCCGACGCCGAGCAATGTCGTAATCCTCCCCCTCCGTGACGTGCTCGTCCTCGCGCCTGCCCCGCCACTCCGCCGGAATGCCGCAGCGCGCCGTCTGCCGGTCAGAATCGCACCTTCCGCATTGGCTTCGTCTGCTGCGCGGCCGGTTTTTCCCCTGTCCGAGCGGCCCGGCGCGCCGCGGCGCGGCGCCCGCCCAGTCGCCGCCAGCTCCTCCGCCATGCGCTCGCCGCAGCCGCTCGCCTCGGCCGCTGCGCTCGCGCTCGTGCTGCTCCTTCTTGCCGCAGGTCAGTGCAGGTTGAGGATTGACTGATTTGCTTGGTGATTCCGGGCACGTCCACTACGATGGTCATTAGTCCCGTAAGTGTAGTGCGTGTTTTTGCTCGGGAGGTGGTAGAGATCTTCCCTCGCTGGATGGCTAGATCCGGCACCGACCTACCGTCGGCTAACGGGATTTTTCCCAACCAGGTATCACCCACCAGCAGGGCACCGCCCCGGCCGGGACAAGTTCTAAGTCCCCCAGTCTTCCGGCTTGTGTGGTAGTGTAGTGCATGTTAGTGTAAGTGCGAGGATAGGACAAAGAAGAGGAAGGAAAGATCGCGCGCGCTCCCAGACCCGTTTGTTAGGGTACTGCTCCGGCATTCGCCTGGTGCTGATCGGAGAAACCGCGGAAAACTACCGATCAGAGCAGCCGGTCGCTAGAATTCGCCTGCAGACAGCGATTGAATTCGACCTAGCTGGAAAGCTAGTGTCGAAAACCCTGTCGCTGTGGGGACTTGAACCCAAAACCTCCCGGTCAGAGGCGCTGCAGTAACATCAGTTGATGCACTGAGCCACCGCTCTCGTGGAGGTTGACGAGAAAACGTCGCGGCGCCACGGACGCTTGAGTGAAGTCGGCGCCGTGGCGTTCAAAGTGAAATTGTACGTAATGTAAATTGTGCAGTGTAATTAGTGCAGTGTAGTATGAATGTGATTGTAAATATAGTTTAAGAATGAATGAGAGTGTGAATGTAACAAGAAAAGAAAAAACAATGAAACGAAGAACATTAATAAGAACTCTAATAATCCCAAACGATTCTGTTATTAAAAACAAATCGCCCTAAGTGGCTAGATGTTTAGTTTTTAAGTTAGATTTAATCTAAGTTAAGTTAGTATTTTTAATATTTAACCCGCTCCTTGGTCCAAAAGCAGGAATGCTGGAGCGCGTATATCCGAATAATTGAATAAATTCTCGCCTCGCCAGGGAGACTGGCGGGGGAAGATTGAAAAAAGTGGAGGTCGCGGGCTGGAATTTGGCTGGTGGATTTTCGTGAAGCCTTTTTCTTTAGCTGCTCCTCGCATCTCCGAGGACTAGCGTTGCTTTTCACTCACGCCGTGCGTTACCAAGAGTTGATTGATTGTTTCGGGTTTCCGGTACCTCAACTACTACGGTCATTAGTAGGGGCGGATATTAATGACCTAAAACAGCTAAAAATTATCAATAAAATACTCTTAAAATGTTTTTTTAAATGCCCTAATGACAAAGAAAAGTTACATAAAAAAATTTGCTTCCAACCACTTCATATGAACCACTCAAGCTGTTGCATATGTTACTGATGTAATAGTGACTTCTTCCTTTTGTTTAAGTGAACTCAGCTGGCAAACATTTGGTTTGGACTGATCTTTACAAATAAAAATATCTGCCTTTATTTATCGCGAAATCGTCCGAAGTGACAACTGCGACGATTGGCGTCACAGATACCTCAGATTACATACAACGGCAGACATTACGATACATGAACAAATAAATCGAAAAGACTAGTCAAGAATTCTGTGGTGAGCATTTGTTGAATCTCGTAAATATTGTTTGAAGCAAGTACCATTAAAATGGTATTAAAATGGTCGAAAACAGCGAAAAATGCATTAAAAATGACGTAAAAAGGTAAAAAAATTACTTATTACTCTAAATCAACGAAAAATGCAAACAATTGACAAAAATGGGTAATTTCTTTTTGCCATAACATAAAATTAATTTCTATACTTAACGGCATTATTCTAAACTGAAAAGAAAACTCGAGGTGCTACAGAATGGCACAGACTTTCTCGTACCATTAATTTCTAATTTCCTTGGTGTGGACTGGCTTTAAGGTCTTGCCAGTCCACACCAAGGTTCTCTAACCAGCTGTCATCTATCGTCACCGAAAGTATATTTTCTTCACATTTTCTCAACTTTTCGGTTTCTCAAAAGTAGAACCGAAATATGACTTCAAGAATATTAAAGAAAAGTCCAAATAAACATTTCCATTGAAAAATTTGAAGCCGTTTTCAAAGAAATGGCGATTAAGCATTACTGTAAATGCGAAATATGAAGCACTTTTTCACAGGAATCTAACGGCGCTTAGTGGTCTGAACGGGACCGAAACGCGCGCATAGGGTATGAAGTTCAAGAACTGTTTAATTAGTGATTTTAAAATGATTCTTTAAGATTGAATCTAATGAAACATATCTAGGTGTAAAATAATAATATTGCACTTAATTTATGTTTATTTATTTATTAATGTCGTAAACAATATTGGTCTTTATCTGATATTATTGAAGATGAATAAAAGCTTCATTGATTCATCCAGACGTAAAGAAAACGTTATTATACACATTTACACCATGACTCAAGAGAAAATGGGTTAAAAATTGTGTCGAGAGTTTATAACTTTTTTAACAATAGTTTTCAAAGGTAGAAATACATTTAAACTCTTTGTTTAGGTAGTAAAAGGAACAAATAGCAGTTAATGGTAGTAAATTACACTATAACATGTTTACTACTCTTTTACCTGTTGTATTGACAGACCGTAATTAATCATTTGATATAATTATATCACTATTATGTTTCTTGTGCTTTGGACCAAAAGCCATAAAGTGATGTTTATCATAATAGGGAAAAGCCAGAGACCTGGCCACCTCAGCTTCCTCTGATACTTAAGATAACTTAACATCACATGAACGTTATTTTTAGCAGTTGCGGTTACGCATATGCTGGAGGTCATTTCCTGTTCGGATCATTTCATACTATGCGCCACCTCTGGCTAGGGATGTGCACTTAACAGGTAAACTGTTAAGTTTCTTAACAGTTGACGTTTTGTAACCGTTACGACAAATAACAGTTATTCCCTTTATCCTGTTATTGACGGTTATCGTTTGAAATGCATAGACCTGCAATCTACTGGGCCTAATCCGAACTACTATAAGTTTTTTGGCAACCATTTTGTATGATAACAGCTTTACTGCAGCTAATGAATCATAATTTACCAGTTTTCAAATTATAGATTCATTAATACATAATTCGTCATTACACACCATGTGCCACAATATTTTTTTATTCTATTGTATACACTGCAATAAGAAGTTTGCAAATATCCAATCCGTTTGTCTGTCCAATATGTTTGTAAATTATTTCTGCCCCATTGCTGCTAATGTGAGATCAGCTAATATTTTCCTAGGTCCAATAAAATAAAATGAGATATGGTCAAATAACTCGCATTTTAATACTTGATATTCAACAGTCATTACCATTTTAGCTATAGGTAAGCAAAAACACAGTTTCTCCTCATTACTTTTGGCACTAATCACTTCACTATGCACGTTGCATATTTGAAAGAATATTTGCAATCTGAACCCGACTCACTTTTATTTTAGAAATATTATACACACATTGGCTACACATATGAATTACTATTCATCCATAGCAGTTCATCCAGTTTCGTTCATTTCGGCTGCTTCTCTATCCAAACATGTTTGGGAAAGTAGTGCAAACAAGTACCGTAAGGTAGCTGCACAAGCTTTTCGGTGCTACCAACGTAATTCGTTTTGCGTGGTTTAACTCTTAGCAGTCGCAACAACTTCTTTAACTCTTAGTAGTCGGCCATGTTAGGTTACTGGTCATGTACCTGTTATTTTTCAACTGTTATTAATAACAGATATTACGAGTCAGCTGTTATTGTGATAACAGTTATTGAAGAAAAGTTGTTAAGCCCATCTCTAATGAGGAAGACGCCGCAAAAATGCAAACTTTTGCAATTATCAAAAATTCAGAGTTAACCGTGAAAATTGGACATATGCCACCTTTATAAGAGTATTTTACTCTATTATTACAGAAATTTGAAGAAAAAATTTGGAGCCTTTTTGAAAAAAATTTGAAAATGTCCAGGTGGGGGGGGGGCTTGAAGTAAAGTACCCCCAAAATTTAAAGAATGGTTTTCAAAATGTCAAAGCTTCAACTAGAGCTAGATTGACAAGGGTTTCTTCAATATGGAAAAGATCGTACGGATGGTTTAGAATGGTAATGTCTACAACGGACAAACGTACGTACGTTTTGCTTTCAATTGTTTTTTCGGCATCAAAGACCCACAGGAATTCTGGCTACACCATGTGCTAGAGGATTTTTTCTCTTTATTTAGCAACAGGATTTATTTGTTTTCAGCGCCCGGCAATGAATTTTTTTGTCGAAAATTTGCCGTTTTTTCGCACAACTCCGTATATGCGTACGTTTACGAGAAAGTAAAAAATACTGTGACGTCGTGGGAATACACAATAATCACAGACACGAGCTTCAATGATAAATATGTACAGGTTTATTCACAATATGTACAGTAATAATTTAAGTTACTCAGCTCTGGTAGATCTTTACTTACCTGATCGCAGGAGCGATCCTTAAAAATGAATAACTGACTCGTGGCCCGCGCCACTCCTCAGCGAGCCTCCCGCACACAGCAGACATCTCCGGCGACTTCAGTCACCCGTGGATATAGTCCACAACGGCGTCCCAACACATGGTTTGCCGCACGAGCCTAGCTCGGCTCCGCACCGCCCTGGGCGCAAGTTTTGTGTCTTCGCACGAGGGTTCCCACTCAGCTCAACAAACCCCGCCCCCGCGCTCTGCGTTTGCTCTTATATAGCTACCACCCACGTGACCTGAAACGTCACTGGGTTTTGCACACGGCCCGCACTCGTCGCTTTGCCAGGCATTTTTGGACATCCATTTCCATGGATTCCAAGAATTTGTCACGCGGCACGCGGCAAAAATGCGCTGTCCCGCACTTTGGGCATCCCTTTCCCTAGCTCTTAGGATTTCTCAGAATACCTCGGCGTGTCACATCCTGCCTGGCCCCTGGCGTCTAATCCTCTGCCGCCGCATCATTGTGGCGGTTGCTAGCTGTAGTCCTACAATACGTTACAATACATTTCATTTAAATTCGTCCCTGAGTCATTAGGCCCGCAGATTTGGTATGTGTTATATCCCGTAAGGTGGCGGTGGTCCTACCTCCGCTGGATGGTGAAATCCGGCGCCGTCATACATACGTCGGTGGGCTGGATTTTTCCCCGTCCAGATACTTCGCTAGTAGGCCAGCCGGTCAAGCGGGTAAAGCTCGAAGGTTTCGTCTGGTCTCCCGACACATGAAGTTTTGTGTAGGAGGAGACGACAAAGTTGAGGGAGGAAAGATCGCGCGCAGGTGGTGACCCGTTTGTAAAGGAACAGCATTCAGCTCGTATTGATCGGAGACACTTTGGAAAACTACTTATTAAGCAGTAGACCGCTTGAATTCTCAAAACAGGCGGAACTCGTTCTAGCTTACTAGCGGGGTCCAAATCCGCCACCTTTGGATCTCAAATCCTAGGACCGGGAGCGGTAGCTCAGTGCATCAACTGATGTCACTGCAGCGCCTCTGACCGGGAGGTCCTAGGTTCCCACTCCCCACGGCGGCAGGATTTTCGACACTACCTTTTCGGCTAGGTCGAATTCAGTCGCTGTCTGGAAGAGAATACTAACGGCCGGCTGCTCTGATCGGTAGTTTTCTGTGGTTTCTCCGATCAACACCAGGCGAATGACGGAGCAGTACCCTAACAAACGGGCCACGGACCGCGCGTGATCTTTCCTTCCTCTTCCTTGTCCTATCCTCTCCCCTTACACACACACTTACACTAACATGCACTAAACTACCACATATTCCGGGAGATCGGTCGGGAGCTTAGAGCTTGTCCCGGCTGGGGTGGTGCCTCGCTGGTGGGAGAGTCCTGGTTAGGGGGAAACCCCACTAGCCGACGGTAGGTCAGTACCGGATCTCGCCATCCAGCGGGGGAAGATCACCGCCATCTCCCCAGAAAAAAATGCACTACACTAACGGGACTAATGACCAGAGCAGTTGACGCGCCCGGAAACATGAATAAATTAATCAATCAATCAAATTCTAGGACCTCTCGGTCATAAACACTACAGTGATAGCAGTTGTTCCCCTTAGCTACTTCAGCTATCACCAGCCGAGAGAGCCGGTGGGTGCTTATACAAGATTAAAATATCCGGTGCAAAATAACCATTTTATAAACGTTCACAAATAAGAAGTTTCAAACTACAGAACTAAATGCCGAGTAATCGGCCCGGTGGCCGAGATCGCTACGGCAGTAGTGTCGTAGTGATCTCGGACCGAAGGGTTGCGGGTTCGAGTCCCGCCTCGAGCATGCTTGTACTTGTGTTCGTTCTTTCACCCCTTATCATCACCATATCATTTCATCTTCATACTGTTGACACCAACACTGGTCGCTTATGACCTAGATGTTGATGCGACCTTAAAAACTAATTTAAAAAAATGCTGAGCGTAAAAAAGTCATTAAATATCCATAAATGTTATTACTTAAAAAATGAAAGTAAATAAAGTCACTTGTAGGGTTTTGATGAAGTTTATTTTGGCGTACTCCTTTATTGTTTCAAAATTTACACAAATATATTTTTTTTAAATATCTCTCACATCGTTAATATGCATATTTTCAGCAATTTACAAACACTATTGCTTTTGTGAGTTAATGTGCTTCAAATTACTTTAAATGAAATTTTCCGGAAACTGAAAATATTTCTGTGAAAAATAGCTTGAAATTTCGCATTTACACACAGAGAGAAATGTTTAGTCCATGCTATTGATCACGTAGTATATCGAACTAAACGGTTTAGTAAATTTTCGTAGAACAAAGTGCTTAGTCGCTTTTACGAAATGGCCGTTTCGTTCAACGAACTAATGCATGTATGGTCTCAAAAACGAACTGCGTTTGGTGGACTGTACTAAACGAATCATAGCTATGACGACCGCGTGTAGTCGCATTTACTAAACAGATCGCAATGGACACTACTAAACAGACAGTTCCGTTGACGAATGCCGTATTGTCATATCTACTAAACAGGTCGCAATGGACATTACTAAACGAACCGTAGCGTTTACGACTGCATGTAGTAATATTTACTAAACAGGTCGCAGTGCGCGTTACTAAACGGGGTTTGGGTTGCTCATCTAATATTAGTACTTATAATCCTAACCTATAAACTACACAGCTAATATTTGATGACTTTATAATTTCGACTTACCTTCGAAAGCTGCAATATATTCAGAGACTCCCCAAATCTTAAGTAGATCCGAGACACTATTTATTATGTGTGCCATTATGTTAAAGTAAAATTATAATATAACAAAAATAGAATCCTCACCGTTCACGAACACACCAGCTGGGCTCCACCAGGAAGAATAATGAAGAGAACTTCTCATTGAGAAGCGATGAGAAGGAAACGAGGCTCTAAAGATTCTTCATGTTCTAAAGATTCTTCAATGTTCAACCATTCCAATTGGTCAGATTTATGAAAACGCGGGAAAGCTGAGAGAGCTGCACAGCCTCGATGCTAACGCCCCTATGCTTGCCTCCTGTACTTTGAATTTACTAAACAGCGTTTAGTGACTGTGACGACACGAGATGTAAAAATCACAGAATAGTTTTATCTACGAAACACGCATAGTAAAAGTGAACATTCAATTTGTACCTTCACTTACGATTTTGAATTGTCTGATGTATTAAACGAAACCAAAGCCTGTTTAGTAAATTTGACCTCACGAATAATTGTATTTACTGTATGAATGCTTACTAAACATGTATTGTTCACTGTACCATAACATTTCTCTCCGTGCAGTAACGCTTAACGCCATTTTCTTAAAAAGGCTCCAGACTTTGCAATGAAAATTGCTATTTCTTTAATATACTTGAAGTAATATTTCTGTTCTACTATTTGGGAAACCGAAAAATGTGCCATTCTGTTGCACCACTTTCTCGTATCTGTACAAATATACGGAGTAATATATGTAGTATAAAGAAAATTTTATAATGCTGCAGAAAATCCATTTCGAGATTTCAACGGAAATTCACCCTGTTTATTATTATTATTATTATTATTATTATTATTATTATTATTATTATTATTATTATTATTATTATTATTATTATCAACGATAATTAATTATAATATTGTTAATAATAATAATAATAATAATAATAATAATAATAATAATAATAATAATAATAATAATACTTAATTTCAGCGTATCTGTTGCTCGAGGGCATGAAACATGGAAATTACAAAAATAAGAAAATATTATTAAAATTAATACAAGTATTTATAAAAATTAATGAGTGTAAACTCAATAAATATTAAAATTAATAACTAGTGGTGCTAAAACAGCACGTACTTTCTCACCATTAGTAATCACTAGGGAACGGTATTTATTGTAATACAAAATGCAAAATATGTACATATATATGTACTTATTTTTTCCAAAACATGTAAGAAAAAAAACCGGAAAATATGTAAAATAAAAATTCATTATTGTGTTTATAATTGTTTTCTTTAAGCATTTTCTGAGTATAGAAGGTCGCCGATCAGTTCTTAACAAGAATTCGGAGTGCTTGAAAGTAGGTTCTACCTCTACAGAAGTAATTGTGCACTAGACTTCACCACACATAAGAATTTTATTCGAAATATAAAATACGCTCATAGTATATTACAACGTTTACGAGGGGCAGGTGTTCAAGTGAATAGTAGTACAGTGTAGCCAGTGAAGGATTCCGGGATACGGGGTTAAAGACGGGGTTAAATACCTCCCCCAGAAAAAGATTGCGGTAAGACAATTTTTTGTTAATCATATTTGTTACTTTTGGCTAAATTACGGAATATCTGTTTGAAACATGAGCAAGCACGTGGTTGAAATTACTTTTGTTCACAAAAATCCACTTATGTTTGACTCCGAGTACGCGGTAAGCGGGGGGAGTTTGCGGAAAGCTTGCCAATTAATGGTGAAGATATGGTGGTCATATAAGTGCAACAGCATTTGATTTGATATGTAAGAAAGATGTAACATATATTGCAAACGCGTATCTGAAGGGTTCCGTTCCGACGAATAAATGAATTAAAATGTAACGAAATGTATACTAATAGGTAAAATATCTAAAAAATGTAATTATACCAAAAGATGTAAAAATATGTAAAATAAAAATAGTTCTAATTCATTCAAAATGTCATGTAAACTCAAGAAAATATTACTGAATACCGGGGGCGGTAGCTCAGTGCATCAACTGATGTCACTGCAGCGCCTCTAACCGGGAGGTCCTAGGTTCGAGTCCTGACGGCGGCAGGATTTTCGACACTAGCTTTTCAGCTAGGTCGAATTCAGTCGCTGTCTGGAGGAGAATTCTAGCGGCCGGCTGCTCTGATCGGTAGTTTTCCGTGGTTTCTCTGATCAATACCAGGCGAATGCCGGAGCAGTACCCTACCAAACGGGCCACGGACCGCGCGCGATCTGTCCTTCCCATTCCTTGTCCTACCCTCTCCTCTTACACACACACGTACACTAACATGCACTACACTACCACATATTCCGGAAGACCGGTCGGGAGCTTAGAGCTTGTCCCGGCTGGGGCGGTGCCCCCCTGGTGGGAGAGTCCTGGTTAGGGGGAAACCCCACTAGCCGACGGTAGGTCGGCGCCGGATCTCGCCATCCAGTGGGGGAAGATCACCGCCATCTCCCGAGAAAAAAAAAACATGCACTACACTAACGGGACTAATGACCTGAGCAGTTGACGCGCCCGGAAACATGAAAAAATCAAATCAAATCAATTACTGAATGCAGGTATCTACTACCTGTAAAAACATGTAATTATATGGGAATCCGTTTCCTATAGTGCACTTCTTGTGTTGTTTGCTGAAGATGGTGTTACATCAAACATTAATTGATCGTGGAAACGTCGCATGATACATTTTACTTTCTCGTATACGTAGTAAGAGTACATACAGAGTAATATACCTAGTATAGAGAAAGTTATGTAATGCTGCGCGAAAAAAAGCGGATTTTCGGCGGAAAAAATCATTGCGGGGCTGTGGTAGCGAAAACGTGCATAAAACCAAATCCTAAATTAAGAGAAAAAAATCCTCTAACACGTGGTGTCGCCAGAACCCCTGTTTTGTGGGTCCTTGATGCCGAACAACCCAATGGAAGCAGAACGTCCGTGTATGCGCCTAAACCACAAATACGATCTTTTCCAAATTGAAGAATCCTATGTCGATCTGGTTCTATCTGAAGCTTTCAAATTTTGAAAAAAATTCGTTAAAATTTGAGGGTACTATACATGACGTCCCCGGACATTTTCAACATTTTCACAAAAACGGCTCCAAATTTTTCCTTTAAATTTCTTGTAAGATAAGAGCAAAATACACTTATAAAGGTGGCAGAGGTCAGAATTTCACGGTTAACTCTGAATTTTCGAAAATTGCAAAAGTTTGAATTTTTCCGGCGTCTTCCCTACACTTACAAAATTGAAGACATGGATTTTTCCTTCAAATGAAATTGCTGTGCATAAATAGTTCTTTCAATTAGGTCATGTAGATTTCTTTTGAAATTTTAGTAGTTTTCGTGCAATAGTGCGTGCAATTTTGCAATTTTAAAAAATAACCAAAACAAGATTTTCCCTTTTTTCAAAATATCTTCGCAGGGACCGTGAGGTTTGCAGTGTGGTGCTTTTGCTTGTTTGTATCACGTGTATCGTCTGTGTGTCGCGAGTGAAGTTTTGTGAACTGAGCATTTACGTTACGAGGAATTCCAGCAGATACGTGAGTACAGTTATTGTATTAACTGGAACAGCCGCATTGCGGCTGACCTGCAACCACAATGACTGCAACTACCAATATAAACGCAAACATAACCCAACTTACACAAGAACGATCTACAGTACCACAAGAAAAGAAGTCTTACGCAAGTGCAACTGTTAGCGATGTATTCCCATCAAAAGAACAAGCAGTGATAATTGAAGCCCATGAAGGTTTTACCATTAAAGACTACGTCAATAAACTAGCCACCTTAGTGAATTCTAACGATATTAGATTCGTGTCACGTATCTCGAACAATAGAATGTGTTTTCCTCAGCAGCAAAATAATAACAGAAAATCTTACAAAGAAATACCAAACGTTAAATATCAACAATCACGAACTGAACATCAGGCCATTAGTTAACAAATTTAAGAGAGTGATCATATCCAATGTATGCCCTATAATTCCTCATAATATAATCCAAAAAGAATTTTCAAACAGAAATATCCAAGTCACTCCAAACATATCAGTCATTCGGGCAGGAATCTCTGAACCTGGTTTTGCACACATAATGAGTTTTAGAAGACAAACATTTATTGCACCTGAAGATATAAAGAAACTTCCAGAATCTACCACAATTCTTTATGATGGAACAGTTTACAGAATTTATTTCTTAACTGATGATATGATTTGTTTTGCATGTAAACAAACTGGACACATCGCCAACCAGTGTCCTAGTAATCCCACACAGAATACAGAAAGGATAGCAAGTAAGGAAACACAAGATCAACAGGAAATGAAAATAACTGAAACACACCTAGAAGTGGTAGATGAGCAAACCGAAATTGAAAAGCTTAGAGTAGATAATACTAACTTCCCAACTATACAAAAAAGAGCTCTCCCATCAGATTTATTTTTATTTTTATTTATTTTACGTCAAAAAACAGTTCAAACTGCGTATGACGTGCTATGGGGAAAAATGAATTGTGTGCACATTTTCAAAATTCTGTGATCCCTACACTGTCATATACTACTTAAATTAAAAAAAAACAACCCTCCCATGTAATAAAATCTATTTTCAAGGATAAATAAGCAATAAATTTTGGCTCTTATCCATGTTGTCCTTCGGAATAATACTTCCTGCCGCGACAACATGGAAACGATAATTTGAATAATTGTATTTCCCACTGAATTCTAGAAGACGGGCACATAAAATGAAGTTACATTTATGTCCAGAAGCAAAACAAGGATCCATCTCAGCATTTGCTCAATGGATCAACGAAAAACCTGATCGAGATGGGGGATTCATCACAACAATTACCCAAATTTCTTATCTTCAATCCCAAAAAATTTTAGCATAGACCAAGATCACATCAAGACACTATTAAAAAAAATGAAACACAACCAACCATTCACTATGAGTGAACTTTTATTTGTGTTAAATAATTGTAAAAATTCAGCACCTGGACCATATAATTTACCAAATAGTTTCTAAAAAACCTCCCTGAAGTCGGCCTTGAATACCTACTTCAATTATATAAGAATATTTGGACCACTCAATCCTTCCCTAACCAGTGGAGAGAAGCAACAGTCATACCAATACCAAAACCAAATAAGGATCACACTCAACCAACAATTTTTCGTCCAATATCCTTAACATGCAATATATGTAAACTACCAGAGAAAATGGTCTGTCACCGGCTGAAATGGAGCCTAGAAAAACAAGCTTATAGTAGCAGCCTTATAGTGAAAGAGCCTGTGAAAATATTCCTTTTTGCAAACGACATCACCTTACTATGTAGTGGCAAAAATCTTGAAGTTACTTCAAACATTATTCAAGAAACCCTAAATAATATCAGTAATTGGGCAACTAATTCAGGCTTCTCCATTTCGAAAACAAATTTGAATCTGAATTTATAGTGTTTTCAAAAAGTCGCTCTATTAGGGATGAAGTTACAATAAGAATTGGAGGATATCTACTTAAAAGGACATACACAAGTAAAATCCTTGGAATGATCTTCGATTCCAAATACTCATGGAGACATCACGTATCTGCCCTAAAGGTGGATTGTATTAGGAGACTAAATGTTATTAAAATGGTGTCCTCTATTAAATGGGGCGCACAGTCTGAATGCTTAATCAAATCATATAGGGCACTAATTCAATCCAAACTGGATTATGGAGCAGTAATTTATAATTCAGCTCCAGAAAACATATTGAAAACACTGAACCCAATAATCAACAGTGCTTGTCGATTAAGTCTTGGTGCTTTTAGAACTAGCCCCTGCAACAGCCTATGAAGCAAGACAAATACCACTAGCACTAAGACGCAAGCTATAATGTCTGAATTATGCATATTTAACGTTTAGTATCCCACCCAATCCTACAAACTCAACCATTTTCCAAAATCCTAAAACAACCATATGTGAAACACATCCAAAATCCCCACTACCTCTGAGAGAAAGAAAATAAATACATGAATGACTTTAATATTGTTGAACCACTCATCTTACCTAGACGTTTAAATCCCATCCCACCCTGGCAAGACCATAATATTTCCATAAACATCCAATTAGTAAATATTCCTTGTCCTTCCTCTGAATGTACCAGATGTGATAAAAGAAACGTTCCAAAAATATGATCACTTCTACCAAGTTTACATTGACAGATCAAAACGAGAAGGAAAAGCTGGTTGTGCAATAATTCTAACAAATGATAATGAAGTCAATTCATATTGTCTCCCGGACTACTTTTCCATTTTCACATGTAAAGCATGGGCAGTGCTTAATGCCATTGAAATCAGCATCAGATCTTCTAACATAATGCCTATTGTCATCTTTTCAGATTCAATGTCAACCCTTAAAGCCATTGAAAACCGATACACCAGCAACCCAATAATCGAAACTATCCAAGAACTTATATTAACCCAAAACACAAAAGGAGTCAAAATAGAACTAGTTTGGATTCTTTCTCATAAGAAAATTACTGGAAATGAGAAGGCAGACATTGCTGCAAAAATGGCAACATCATTACCAAATGCTGAACCCCAAATCCTTGGCACACAGAAAGATATAAGAAACCTTTTCAAGGACTCCTGTTTAAAGTATTGGAACTCACAATGGAAGATGGAGTCTACAAAGCTACATCGAGTAAGAAACTCCATTCTGGAACCAGGTCTACCGAAATAAAACTTCAGAAGAAGAGAAGTCGTCATTACAAGATTAAGGATCGGTCACTTTAACCTAAATTACTGTCATCTGTTCAAAAAATCCAACCATGAACCCTGTCCTAAATGTGGCGCTACCGTGTCTACTCCTCATTTTATTCTTGACTGCCAAGGACTTGTTAATATAAAGAAATCATTAAACACAGAAGGCAGCTATTCACTGTTCAAATCAGAAGAAGGTTGTACAAAAATTTTGAAACTACTAGAAATAAGTAAATTGTTGAATGTAATATAATAATGATGCAATTTTTGTTATGATGTATTGATATAATGTTTATGGTGTAATGATTCAACTATTTGTAACCTTGAAATGTAATGTACTGATGTAAACACAATGAGGTCGCTGATGACCTGAGCTGTTATAAAGCGACCATAAATACACAAATTAAAAAAAAAAGATTTTCTCAAAAAGGCTCGAAATTTGTTCTTTAAATTTTTGGTAAGGTTAGTACCAAACAAACCCTATGCCGTGACATAAACGCCAAACTGCTGTATTCGTTTGTTTTTGTTTTCAACAATTTTAAACATGAATTTTTTGTACTTGTATCTCACGACTGTAAAATTTAAATTAAGGGCGATTTCTTCAATTATATTTATGAGAACATGTGCTTTAAATAATGTCAAATAAAGTTTCTCGAAAACCCAACAGTTTTCTGTAAATATGAGCACAAAATTCGGCATTTTCAGAAAAGCTCAAATGCCACTTTTTCAAAAATGGCTCGGAACTTTTTCTTCAAATTTTTTCAATAGATAGAGCTAATAGCACTGTTTATTATGACGTAAATTTGATTGGGGTGTATTCATTTGTTTTTTAAAAAATTACACAAATGTAAATTTCTTGAAATACCTCTCACGCCATTAATATGAACATTTCCATTGATTTGTATGCATTATTATATTTGTGAGTGGAAGTGCTTGAAATGACGTTCAATGAAGTTTTTCGAAAACCAATAGATTCCTGAGAAAAACAGCTTAAATTTTGCATTTACAGTAATGCTTAATCGCCATTTTCTTAAAACCGACTTCGAATTTTTCAATGAAAACTATTTATGACGAGTTTTTACTCTTCTTTAATATTCGTGAAGCGATGATTCAGTTTCACTACTAGGAAAACAAAAATTTGAGAAATTGTCAAAAAATGTACTTTGGGTGACGATAGATGGCACCTGGTCAGAGAATGGAGCATGACCTTCAAGCCAGACTACACCCAGGAAATTAGAAAAATTTGGTACGAGAAAGTCTGTGATATTCTGTAGAGCCTCTAGTTTCTCATTCTTACAGCGTGAAATTGCGTGTTTTTGGCGTGGAATTGCAAGTGTTTTCGCACTGTAAATATTTTAAGTTGGTTTGTATTGTCTATCGAGATGAACAATTTCTACAATATATCCCAAAAATATATATCATATCATAAAAATATATATCATATAATAATATAAAAAATATATCATATAATATATAATATATATCATAAAAATATATATCATATAATGCTAATCAATAGGTGAGTTATTTTTTTAAATGTCTGTTTATTTAATATTCCATTTAAAAATAAATTCTCTTAAAAGTGAGGGGAGTTTATAAAACAGCGTGAGCACCAGAGCGAGAGCGCAGGTGAGAGACACGTCACGAGAGCGAGGGCCGGAAGACCATCGCGAACGTAGCACGTTGGATCCGTCTGGGAGCGTTAGCACGTCGCGGACCACCTGGTGTCAAAATGCGTT
Organism: Teleogryllus occipitalis; assembly: GCA_011170035.1. Lineage (NCBI taxonomy): Eukaryota > Metazoa > Arthropoda > Insecta > Orthoptera > Gryllidae > Teleogryllus > Teleogryllus occipitalis. The sequence continues at coordinate 117,503 of BLKR01003530.1, read as the reverse complement.
GGTTATAAAATGGCTTTGGCAATAAAATTAGATTTCTAGGTGAAAAATACGAATAATCACTTCACTAAATCAAAGGAAGAATGACCTCTATAAATTCCGAATTACCAAGAAGTTATATAAAATTAGTCGTATTGTGTGTTAGCGGGGATTTGGGAGCGGCAGCTGCCCTTAGAGCACTAATAAATTAGTAATATTAGTAATAGTTTTACTAGTAAATTGTAATAGTATTATGAGCGGTCTGTAAAACTAATGTTTAAATGTACTGCGCAAATGTTGATTGACTTGTATCACAACGTCCATCTGTTCACATTGTAGAGAACCGATTCTTTTGAGGTGAACGAAATTTTTCATGTCTAAGGAAACGAATCTTTTGGCTAGTGAACTGATATAGGTGTAACGGAAAAAATCCTCACTTTCTAGCACGTCTTTTATACACATATACTACAAATAGAAATACATATATACTAACGTTTAAATAAATAAACCTACATCATTAATATAGTAGCTTACTAGTAGAAAACTTACATACTACGTTAATATATTACGAGTTCATACAACTATATACTCGTACAACATGTATATTTTCGTATCGTAAGGCCTCATTTTCAATGCAAACTTAAACGTAACGTAACGCGGTACACTTGGCAGTAAAATTTACACAAACAAACAACCATTGACAATAACGAACGTAAGCTGAAACGTAAGATTCGCCTGAGCCAATCAGATGTCAATGTATTGAAGCTTGATCGATTGTCGATTTGTTTCTAGTATGGTGGAATGGTGGAAATACATAGATGGATTTCTCCGATGCACCGATTTTACACAACACGAGCACATTCCTATAACACGAGCACTTCTTATGAAGAGCCACATCAGACGCTGGCCGCCATGTGGCATGGAGAGCGAGTGGTGTTAAGAAACCTTTTGAAAATGGTACGAAATGAAAATTTTCAACGTTATCTAACCAAAAATAACGCGTTGAAGGTATACAAGATTCAATATTTAAAAGAAATGCTTCTTAAATCTGTTTCAATGTCTAGAAACGAGGCGATAATTGTGGTATCTGGCTGCAATTAAAATTCTCGCTAATATTGTGACGCAAACTGGTGTCTGAAACTCATTGGCTGAAGTTGAATACCATGCGCAAAAGCACCCCCCTCGTTTCGAGTATTTCCACCATGGAAAGATTTTTTCACCATGTTTTCTAGCTTTTTCGTCGATTTTCCTATAGATTTGTCTTTATAGGGTACGCGGTACAGTCTTTGGCCACTTAAAGAGTTGTGACAGTATTATATACATTATTGTATACAGATGCCATTGATACAAACGCAAATACATAAATACTAAATTAATAAATAAACGTACATACTACATTAATATAGCAGTTTACTGGTAGAAAAACCGGGAGCGGTAGCTCAGTGCATCATCTCATGTCACTGCAGAGCCTCTGACCGTGAGGTCCTAAGTGCGAGTCCTGACGGCGGTAGGATTTTCGACACTATCTTTTCAGCTAGGTCGAATTCAGTCGCTGTCTGGAGGAGAATTCTAACAGCCGGCTGCTCTGATCGGTAGTTTTCCGTGGTTTCTCCGATCAACACCGGGCGAATGCCGGAGTAGTACCCTACCAAACGGACCATTGACCGTGCGCGATCTTTTCTTCCTCTTCCTTGTTCTATCCTCTCCCCTTACACACACACACACACACACACACACACACACACACACACTAAGATGCACTACACTGCCACATATTCCGGGAGACCGGTCGGGAGATTAGAGCTTGTCCCCGGTGCCCCGCTTGTGTGAGAGTCCTGGTTAGGGGGAAACCCTATTAGCCGACGGTAGGTCGGCGCCGGATCTCGCCATCGAGCGAGGGAAGATCACCGCCATCTCCCGAGAAAAAAACATGCACTACACTAACGGTACTAATGACCAAAGCAGTTGACGCGCCCGGAAACACGAAAAACTCAATCAATGAATCAAACTAGTAGAAAACTTTCATAGTACATTACTACAGTACGAGTTCATTCAACTGGAACAAAAAGTGTGTTTTCGCATCGCATCACTGTGCGCAGGTCCCGCGTGTGGGCGGGGGCGCGCGCCCCGCCAGGCGCCCGCGGGCGCCGAGGGCTGCGTCTTGCCGCAGCCGCCCGCCAACGGCCAGTACCTCATCGGCGGCTGCGCCCCTCCGGCCTGCCAGCTGCGGCCCGGCGACCGCGTCGACCTCTACGCGCTGCTCACCTTCAGCTGCGCCGTTGGCTACGCCTTGGCCGGGGACGCCGTGGCCTTGTGCGACGGCCAGTGGTCACCCGCCCTGCCGTCGTGCGTGCCAGGTAGGCAGAGATCTTTTAGTGCGGGGTAAGGCGTTTTTATAAAGATTTAAAATTAGTTTTATAAAAATAATTTTAATGCCAACCGTTTGAATAATATTGGGTAAGTAAGGGGGGGTAAGAAGTTTTTATAAATATTTAAAATTAGTTTTATAAAAATAATTTTAATGCCAATCGTTTGAATAATATTGGGTAAGTAAGGGTGGGGGTAAGTATTTTTTATAAAGATTTAAAATTAGTTTTATAAAAATAATTTTAATGCCAACCGTTTGAATAATATTGGGTAAGTAAGGGGGGGTAAGAAGTTTTTATAAATATTTAAAATTAGTTTTATAAAAATAATTTTAATGCCAATCGTTTGAATAATATTGGGTAAGTAAGGGTGGGGGTAAGTATTTTTTATAAATATTTAAAATTAGTTTTATAAAAATAATTTTAATGCCAACCGTTTGAATAATATTGGGTAAGTAAGGAGGGTAAGTATTTTTTATAAATATTTAAAATTAGTTTTATAAAAATAATTTTAATGCCAACCGTTTGAATAATATTGGGTAAGTAAGGGGGGGGTAAGTATTTTTATAAATCTTTAAAATTAGTTTTATAAAAATAATTTTAATGCCAATCGTTTGAATAATATTGGGTAAGTAAGGGTGGGGGTAAGTATTTTTTATAAATATTTAAAATTAGTTTTATAAAAATAATTTTAATGCCAACCGTTTGAATAATATTGGGTAAGTAAGGAGGGTAAGTATTTTTTATAAATATTTAAAATTAGTTTTATAAAAATAATTTTAATGCCAACCGTTTGAATAATATTGGGTAAGTAAGGGTGGGGGTAAGTATTTTTTATAAATATTTAAAATTAGTTTTATAAAAATAATTTTAATGCCAACCGTTTGAATAATATTGGGTAAGTAAGGAGGGGTAAGTATTTTTTATAAATATTTAAAATTAGTTTTATAAAAATAATTTTAATGCCAACCGTTTGTTTTATAAAAATAATTTTAATGCCAACCGTTTGAATAATATTGGGTAAGTAAGGGTGGGGTAAGTTTTTTTATAAATCTTTAAAATTAGTTTTATAAAAATAATTTTAATGCCAATCGTTTGAATAATATTGGGTAAGTAAGGGTGGGGGTAAGTATTTTTTATAAATATTTAAAATTAGTTTTATAAAAATAATTTTAATGCCAACCGTTTGAATAATATTGGGTAAGTAAGGAGGGTAAGTATTTTTTATAAATATTTAAAATTAGTTTTATAAAAATAATTTTAATGCCAATCGTTTGAATAATATTGGGTAAGTAAGGGTGGGGGTAAGTATTTTTTATAAATATTTAAAATTAGTTTTATAAAAATAATTTTAATGCCAACCGTTTGAATAATATTGGGTAAGTAAGGAGGGTAAGTATTTTTTATAAATATTTAAAATTAGTTTTATAAAAATAATTTTAATGCCAACCGTTTGAATAATATTTTAAAAAATGTTTCAAAAGTAGATGGCAGTATGCTTGTATTAAACTATTTATTTCTGTACCGCTCACAATATGTATTTGAAGCATAATTTATAAATATAAATACAATATTATAATGTAGCTTCTTTTTTTTTCTTTTCATATTTTGAAATTTCACTACCATGTATCATATGTGTATAATAAACTGGAAATACTCTCTCTTTTTGAGAGTTCATTCGAGTGTTATTACTCATGATTTTAGGCATGAAACTGTTCAGTTTTTAAGTAAATAACGTTTAAAAACAAAATATAATTCAAAAATGATTTATTGATACGGGATATTCACAGTAACCCCGAACATTATCCCGTTTGTTTTATAATACTGAACTGAAGTTCACCAATTTATTAATGTATGTTATTAGTTCAGCTTAATAAAATTATTGACCGCTTAATTATTATTAAATTTCTTCTCAAAATACAGAAAAAAGTAAATCTTTTTTAATATATACGAGGGGCATTCAATAATTAAAGAGACAATTTGGTCTGGAGAAATAAACGTTTATTTTTGCAAAACAGGACTTTTCCTACTTTTCAATGTAATTCTCACCTACATTTAGGCATCTTGTCCCAGTGGGTTACCCGCTTTCTTATACCCGCTGAAAATAACATTTTATCTTGGTGTGTGAACCAATTTCCCTCAAATTTTTTGACATCCTCGTTATCCTGGAACTTCTTCCCACGCAATGCCTCCTTCAGTTGACATACAAATGGAAATCAGATAGTACTAAATCCGGGTTGTAAGGGGGATGAGACAATACCTCCCAACCCCTTTTGTCGATGGTTCCACGTGTTTGTTGAGCAGTGTGTGGACGTGCGTTGTCTTGCTGGAGAATCACGTCTCTACTCTGAGGTCCACGACGTCTCTCTCCCATGGCTGGCTTCACCTTTTTCAAAAGCATATCTGAGTAGTATTGGCTACTTATTGTACGCTGATCTTCGAGATAATCACAAGAAAAACGCACCTATGGCTTCCCTAACACCATCAACGGGACTTTTACTACTGATGTGGCCAGAACGATGGCCATCGGTCACTGAGTCTCGACCATTTTTGAACTGTTTTACCCGCTTGTAAAAATTCCCGCGGATCATACAACTTTCATCATAGACTTTAGGCATTCTAGAGTCATATTATTTGGATTTTCACCTGCAGCAAGTTAAAAATGAATCACAGAACATTGTTCAACCAATGTAGAATTTTCAAGTGGACTCGCCCTCGTTGAACCTAATTTTTGAGGTAATGAACACAACAATGATGATCATCCAGGTGGTCAGAGCTCATTTCAGTGATGCCAAGTTGAAGTTCTAAAATTACCAAACTTGTCCTTCCAAGTGTTTTTTCTCCAGACCAATTTTTCTCTTTAATTATTCAATGACCTACGTAAATTTGAAGGCCGAGCCGATGGTCATGATAATTAAGACAGAAGTGCAGTAGCGGGAAGCAAGTCAGGATGTGTTACACCTGTCTGGTGGGGGATGTGCTAAGTGAGCTGTGCTAAGACGACAGATAAAATGATGTGTCCTAAGATTTATACATTGCTTGGTCTCGTAAACAGATTTAAGAAAAAACTGCATATTTGTTTGAAGAATAAAATAGTAACGTAATATTTTCTAATCTCTTGCGGATCGCATGAACAGCCGTGGGCCCAACGAGCTAGAATATACTACATAGAGTAGCTGACCTTATGGTTCTAGCGCTCTTGGTGGACGATCGCCAAACTCGGGACCGCAATGTTTTTTGCAGTCAAAAAATGAAAGGTGCCTGATGCAGTGCCCTCTATTTATTTAGACAAAAACGGTAAAAACTGTATGTGACGTACGGGGGAGAAAATTATCTGCGCACGCTTTCTTGCGTTTCAGAATCCCTTCCCAACAACTTAACTATTAATAGTTGAATAATAATAATAATAATAATAATAATAATAATAATAAATTTAAAGAAACGAGAGATTAACATTTCAAAAACTAGATATTTTTGTTTCTGAGTTATAGAAAACTTATTTTTAACGGTAAAGAAATGAACAGACTTGATTTTTCTGTATTGTTAACAAAATAGAAACTCACCCTAAGCTCTACTACCACTTCAAGCAAAAGGAAAGCTCTACAAAACGTGCGCATTTACGCCCTGAAGCAAAAAAGGGGCCATCTCAGTACTCGCTCAATGAATCAGGGAAACTGGACAAAAACCCGATCGAGATGGGGGCCATTGACCCGGAAGCTCAAGTAGTAAAGTATTAAGACAGTTTTTCCTTCGTTTACTATTAATTTGTTATTACAAAACCAATTTAAAACTTCTGAAATTGTACTATTTATTGTTTCTTTTTTGCAAAGAACATTCGTGTCATCTGCAAACAGAACTGTTCTTCCATTTTTAATAGATGAGGGCAGATTGTTTACGTACAACAGAAAGAGCATAGGATCTAAGATTGAACCTTATGGGACCCCATGTTCAATTGTCAAAGAATTTGAAAGATAAGTAAATAATGTCTTTTCGTGCGAGTACGGTATTTCTACTCTTTGAGATCGATTTTTAAGGCACGAGGTTATCCAATCCAGAGCAATACCCCGAATTCTATTAGAAGGTAATTTTGAAAGCAAGATGTTATGGTTAAGAACGTCAAAAACTTTGGAAAGATCTAAAAATATCCGAATGTGTTCTTCATTTTAGTCCAATGATGAAGCAACATCTTTAAGGAAAGAAAAAAAGGTAATTTCCGTAGATTTTGATTTTCTAAAACCGTGTTGTGAGTCTGAAAACGCTTCGTTTTCCCGAGAAAAGTTTCCATTCGCATTTAGAATAGCTTCAATAATATTTTTTAGAAAATGACAAAAGAGAAATGGTCCGGTAATTTTGAATTTCATTTTTGTTCCCTTTTTAAAAAGTGGCTTAATTTTTGCTGTTATGAAAATATTTGGAACTATTCTTGTGCACAAGGAAGCATTGAAAATGTGAGTTCATGGGTGTATAATGGCAGGTGCACACGTTTTTAATAAACAATTCGGAAATTCATCTAAACCAGATGAATATTTATTTTTTAGCTTAATGATTATTCTGAGGATTTCGTTGGAAGAAGTTTCGGAAATAAATATCGTGCCGAAATTTTTTTGAGAAGCATATTGTAACGAATATTGTATCATCTGCCGGCACCACCACGAACTACCTGTATGCGCGGATTGCGTCATCGGCCGGCGGCCCTCGAACTAGGTAGTCCAAGAGGGTTCTGGCGCTAATCGAAAAGTCCAGAAAAGTCTTGACGGAGCCCCGCCAAGTATAAATACGCGGCGGCTGGTGACCGCGAGTCAGTCTTAAGTCTAAAGTGGAACCTGAGCTGTGAAGTGTGTTCATCGCGGTGAATAGCAATGCAGTGATTGTGCTCAGTGACGTGAACCGGGGTCAGTGCATCGAACTGTGGTCAGTGCAGTGAACTGTGGCCAGTGCATCGAACTGTGGTCAGTGCTTAGGACTGTGCGACAGTGTAAGAGAAGTGAACAGTGTAAATAAATAATTAAGAGAAGTGTAGTGTAAATAAATAATCAAGAGTAGTGTAACGTGTAAAGAATAATCAAGTGTTTTCAGTGATTGTGTTAAGAAACAAAATAAAAGTTTTTGTTAAAATAATACTAGAGTTTGAATTCACCACCTAGAATCGTAACAATATGATGTTGAATTTTGTGGTTTTAGTCTCTTCGTGAGATCAATTGCAATTCTAGAAAAGTGTTGGTTGAAGATATTCGCAACCTTTTCTGCATTACTTGTTTCTCTTTCATTATCCTTTAAAACAACATTCTCTACGAAATATCGTTATGACGTGGTCGTATTTTTTACGATGTTCCACATTGCTTTAGTTTTGTTTCTAGCGTTCAAAATATTCTCATTATTTCTCATTACGTTTGCCTGAACTATTATTTTTCTTAAAATTCTTTCATATTCTCGGAAGTAGACATGGAAACCGGATAATACGTTATGAAGTTTAGAAATAAAGTAGAGCGTACGTTTTTTTACACAATGTTCTAATTCCTCGTGTGATCCAAGTATTACTTTTTCGTGAAATGTTTTCATTTTCTCTTTTTAATAGGAAATGAAAACTTTTAGACAAATAAATGATATTTTTCATTTGTGTCAACAGCGTTATGAACTGCGTTCCATGATTCCTTCAGCAAGTAGTTCGTAAATAATTTTATGTTAACTTTAGTAAATGCTCTGCTCATGCGTGTTTTATTTGTGTAATTATTTATGTTATTAGTAATTGTAAGAATTTGTGCATCGTGGACACTGTAACCTAGATTATTTGTTATTATTTCATATCTAGTTGTGGTTTTGTTAAATATAATTTGATCTATTGCTGTTTGTGATTTAAGAGGATTCCGTATTGGAACGTTCACTGTCATATCTAAATTAAAAGAATGAATTAAATTGAGAAACTGCTCTTTTTCGTGGGATTCGCTCAGAAAATCAATATCGAAATCTCCACAAGCAACAATGGATTAAAAAGAGATATTACCAATTTTGTTCCGAATTATCTCTAGATTTTCTAAGAAATTGAAATAATCTAAAGCTCGCTTTGTTGGAGATCTGTAGATGCAAAGTAAGATAATTTTGAGCATAGTAAGATGTACGACCGTTTATAAATTTATTTTACGTCAAAAACAGTTAAAAATTGTGTGACGTGCAATGGGGAAAAATGTTATTTCGAAAACTTTTTCAACTGCATATAAATTGAATTCTGATAAGAAGGTAGAATCAATATAATTTCTTACGTAAATACACGAACCTCCGTAAGCACGGCCCTTATTTGATTCCCTCGCTCTACAATAAGATCCTGCCAGGTAAAAACTAGGAATTTGGGGAGTGTTTAGATCATGACGAGATAAACAATGTTTTGTAAAGCAAAAAACATCTATTGGACTCAGATCACACTGTAATACTGCCTCGATAAATTCAATTTTATTTGAAAGACATTGCACATTATGATGCATTATTTGAATCTTTTGCATGTACCTACACGGATGCTTCTTTGCTGCATCTGACTGTAGTTGCTATTTATCTCATTTTTACATCGAGTGCGTGGTCGAAGGAAGTATCGTGTCCCAGCAGTGTTAGGAGGTGAGGAAGGGGGTTACAGATGTAGGGGAATGAATAATGGGTGAGGTAGTACAAGGATTAGGTTCAGGGGATAAGGTAATTGGGTCAAAAGGGGTCCCGGAGGATGGAAAAGAACTAGGAGATGTAGGTGGGGATGAGTCTTGGGTAGGATACTGTTGAGGTTTAAGCATGTGTTTTGCAAGCTCGCTACCGAGTGCATGTTTTCCGACTAGGTTCAAGTGAAGACCATTCCAGGTGAAGTGTTTTTCTGCGGGAAAGTTGAGCTCAAATAATTTAACATGTGCGCCTCTCAGATGCAGTTTTAATTTGTTGTTTGCGTGTCTAATTTCTTTGCACAGTGTTGGTTTGTTGTACCAGAAGGGCAGAGTCCAGATTACAATGTTCGTGTTTTGGGCGGTACGTTGTAGTTTATCAACATGTTGCTCAGGTGTGAAGTGACCACCCAAATTGATGTCATTCTGCCCTCCTATGATGATGACTGTATCCCGTTTGGTGAGAGTTTTTGTGTGGGTGTCCAACTCACTGATCACGTCGGCAAACCTCCCGTTAAGGCTGCTCCACACATTCGCCGAGCAGCGAGATAATGCTCGCCCAATCCAGAGCAGCTGACGTGTTCGGCGAATGTTCGCTCTCTTTGATGTATCCAAAAGACCGACTCGCGGTGGGTAGGGCGAACCCCGAATGTTCACCACTCGGCAAATAGCAAGCAACTCATCCACACTACTCGGGATTCGGCGAGCGGTTGCTCGGTGTTCGCCAAATAACGAATGTGTGGAGCCGCCTTTAGGTTTAAACACAGACGTGACAGAGAAATTGGATGGGAGTTTCGCACTGAGCAGGGCAACTCTGCTAAAATTAGTACCTTTTTGGTGAGCTCAGTGGGAATGTCCTTGTCTACTTGTGGGCCAGGTTGCGCAACTCTACGTGTCTGTTTCTTTGCGCTTGACGTGTCGATGATGGGGGGGGGGGTTAGTAAGGATTGGGAAGGCAAGGAAAATCATTGTCATAATCTAACACAGAAAATGTGTTTTCAGTCGTGATTGGTAGTGATGATTGTGTTTTTGCTTTCGCAGATGGACGGTTGTAAGTTTCTGTGGTGTTGCCTATTGTCCAACCGTCTGAATTTTGAACGACCTCTTCGAACCTTCGGATATGTTCATCTAAATTATTGTTTATGTGTATGAAGGCTTTCAGAAGGTCGGTTTTGAGGGTGTACAGGGTAGAAAGAGAATGGCGAATAGTAGCCATGTCACGAATGCGTATTAAAATGCGTGGGAAATACGAGAATAAATAAATAGATTATAAATCAGATTTTAATGTGTAAAAAAAGTTTTCTATATTATCTTTTTAATTTAAGTGTATTAAATTATTTAATTTAAGTTACGAATTTATTTAAAAAATAAAAGTAATGTGATTCTAATTAGTATTTAAATGTTATTGGTAAAATGCGAGAAGAGTTCAATGTGTTTCCGTTAATAGATCTAACCTGCAAACGAATAAATACAATTAGACTACTATACTTTACCTATTTAAAGGCCATAAAAGTCACCACTTTAATATTCCAGAATTTGAAAACACAAAGATCAATATTTTCCGTTACTGTTATAGACGAAACTTTGGATTTTGAGTTTTTTCACAATTATTACAACACTTTCATTAATTGTTTAAACCTTTACGGAAAATGTAAATTGATTTGTAGAGCAATGTAGAGATATGTATTAGAAATCTTTGAACTCATTCAAATGCACGTTTGTCCGTTGCGCTGTCTTTTAAACCAATATTTATACAATTCTTTTCCACAGCTTCGGGCAATATAAATCTCTTTCAGCTTATTTGTAACAAGTAAAGACGTAAAGAAAACAATTTAAAAACAAAAGGTACCTAAAAGATGTAAGAGAGTAGTCAAAATTAGTAAAATATTGGAGCACGTCAGTCACGTAAGCAAGCAAGCGTAATGAATTCTCTAGTTAATTGAAGATGGCGTTGCCTGATGGTGGCATGTAGAACTGTTTTACTGAATTGACGAGTTGTTTGTATCAGATCTTCGTTCTATATTGTTGTCTTTTCGTTTATCTGTATTTAAATTATATTAATGGTTAGAATAATAATATTCACAATGCCTCTAGTGTGTTTGGTATATGACTGTAAAATTAGAAGTCATCAAAACACGTTATTTTTCAAGTTTGCTGCCTTATTTGTGATCTGTTTGTTCTTGTTTTTGCTGCAACATTAGCTTTCAGGCGTTATGCTATCACTACAATACCATTTCTACACCTTCCATTCTTTTAATCGATATAGGAAGCAACGTTTTTGAAGTGTCTCCATTCGTAGGCCTTACGTATTGTGATTTCGATTATTGGTTTTGGTCGTGAAACACAGAGTAAGAGGAATTATACCTATACCCGCGGCGCGCTTACTCGGCTCTAACCACCGCCAAACGGAACACTATAAGCTGAACCGCTCGTAAAAAAACCCTCATGGCGGACGTACCTTTGGTAAAGTCTCGGAGGCTGCCCCCACCCTGTGGCATCTGAGATTTCCCCTCTCGGCAATAAGGAAGTGCGTAGGCGACAAGGAGAGGCGACTGCAAGACACAGCGATCGCGCTGAACGTCACTCGTCATCACTGCCATCTTCGTCAAAAGAGGAACTCGCACTCCCAGAAGTGTCCAAAGAAATGAATACATCGTTTGTTGGTCCATCACATTATCTGAATTATTATGTCACCTCTATTCCCTACACATGCTCGCAGGATTTCTTCCATTGTTCAGCACTGTATTGTGCAAACGCTTCTCTGCAAAACGTTTCCTTTCCTTTTAAGGATGCACCAATTGTTTCTGCTGCCTCGCGATCTTTTATAAATCCCCAAACAAGTTCTATTGGATTTAGATCTGGATGGTACGGTGAAAGGCGGAGAGGAATGTGGCCATGTTCAATGATTATTTGATCAACGACCAACCTAACGTTTTTCAGTGGATATACTTTGAATTATTTGTAATTTTTCGGTTTTTGTGAATAACAGCAGCTACTGTGTAAAGCACACTCTCACTGCTTTACTAGCCACGGTCAAACAGGAACTGGAGACCGAAACTCTTCTTGAAGACACGGCTTATTTTCTATTGATCGTTTGGACAACCCCTACTGTAGAAACACTGCTGCCTTCCGTCTGATCTTTCTGACTCATCCGTTTGTTATCACCAAACTCGCAGTGTTGAATTACCGCGCGACCCACGAGTGAAAGACACAGAAAGAGAGAGAGAGAGAGAGAGAGAGAGAGAGAGAGAGAGAGAGAGAGAGAGAGAGAGAGCTATGTTGTGACAAAGAGCGCAGGCAGGCGGGAAATAGGAGCTTTGGAGGGAGAGGCCACGTTCGGGCATGCGCATTGGAAGGTTTTTTTGAGAGTGGTAGAGCAATAGAATACTCTGTTTCTCTAGAGGGCACTACTTTGACTGCAAAGAATATGGTTTCATTACAAGAAAAAAAAACGATGATTCCAGTCAATTTAAACATATTCGAAGCAGACGTTTCGGCCTAAATTGTAAGGCCCTCTTCAGTGTCTGAACATTACAATTTAGGGCGAAACGTCTGCTTTGGATATATTTAAATTGACTGGAATCATCGTTTTTTTCTTGTAATGTTTGATTTATCCAGTGAATCCTGATTTATTTAATATGGCTTCAATTGGCTGCAAAGACGGAGACGCTTCTGCTTCTATGTAGTACTCGTATATTCTAGCTCGTCCCGCGGGACGCAAGTGGTCCGCAGGCTGTAAGTTGGCCATCTCTGGCATAACGAAATAAGTTTTTAAACACTTTAAGGTTTTTGATTGATTGATTTTTTCATGTTTCCGGGCGCGTCAACTGCTCTGGTCATTAGTCCCGTTAGTGTAGTGCATGTTTTTCTCGGGAGATGGCGGAGATCTTCCCCCACTGGATGGCGAGATCCGGCGCCGACCTACCGTCGGCTAGTGGGGTTTCCCCCTAACCAGGACTCTTCCACCAGCGGGGCACCGCCCCAGCCGGGACAAGCTCTAAGCTCCCGACCGGTCTCCCGAGATATGTGGTAGTGTAGTGCGTGTTAGTGTAAGTGTGTGTGTAAGGGGAGAGGATAGGACAAGGAAGAACAGGTCGCGCGCGGTCCGTGGCCCGTTTGGTAGGGTACTGCTCCGGCATTCGCCTGTTGTTGATCGGAGAAACCACGGAAAACTACCGATCAGAGCAGCCGGCCGCTAGAAATCTCCTCCAGACAGCAGCTGAATTCGACCTTGTTGAACAGCTAGTGTCGAAAATCCTGCCGCCGTCAGGACTCGAACCTAGGACCTCCCGGTTAGAGGCGCTGCAGTGACATCAGTTGATGCACTGAGCTACCGCTACCGGTTTAAACACTTTAAGGAATATTATGGTTTTCTACATAAAGTTTCTAATATTCATATGAACAAATCTTATATTCTCAAATGTAATAGAGAGGTTTTAGAAATGTACACAGCTCTGATCAGAAACATATTTGCTGATAATGTTAAAAGAAGAGTTGATTTGTTTGAATTTAAATAGTTTTTAAGCTTCAATGCCTTTTAAGGAACAACTCTTCTATAATAATTTTCTCAATAGTTCAAACTGAAATTATATGCGTCTGTTTCATGAGTTACAATTGTAGAATAATGAATTTTTTTCACAGATAATACTACAATCTTCTGTTCACCACTAATTAGTTCTTCCAGTGACATTATTTGTTCACTTAACGACAAACCAGTTAGTTGTGATAAAGAAGTGAGATCAAATACAAAGGCTACCGTGAAATGTAAACCATTTTATGAATTGCCTCAAGATAAAAGAAATAATTACGAGATCACGTGTGATAGAGGTTTCTGGTCTCAACCACTCATTCCTTGCACACCAGGTATACAAATAATGCATATTCTTGCTTACTGTAGATGTATTTCTTTGTATTATTTGACTCCTAATTTGTTTAATTTTGTCCTCCTGTTCTTTGCATTTACCTGAATTCCAAATGAAATCTTTCTTCCAGAATGTGGATTATTTGATTTCAATATTTCGAAGGAGACAGAAGATGCAGTAGAAAAAAGTATTCCATGGTATGCTGCAGTCATAAAGAAAAATAAGGGTTCATGGACATTTGCGTGTTCTGCATCTATAATTTCTCCACGAGTACTAGTGTCTGGTACTTATCATTGATTTACGCAAGTTATTTAATGATCATCTGTATGCCTGAGGGAATGTATGTGTTTAGGAATTCTGTTGATAAGATTTCAGAAACACTCAATAACACGTACAGGTGAAACATGGCTCGATTACAAATAAGTCTAATATGAACAATAAAAAACAACAGAGAATCATCAAATCCAGCGCTCATTTGATTGTTGTTACACTAGCCTGAGTTGAATTCCATAAAAATGTAACTTCCTTAGTTTTGCTGGAAACTTATCACACATATACCACGAAAGCAATGTACACATAATGTCATCAAATATTTATTTTCTTTCCTTGTTTGCTTGATTTGTTGCTGGCTTGTATTGTTGCTGACCTGCTTGTTTTGTTTATTTGCTTGAATATTTTGTTGCACGCTTGCTTGTTTACTTTGTTGCTTGTTTTCTTGCTTTGTATCTTGCTTGCTTGCATACTTTGGTGTTTGCTGTTTTGTTGCTGGCTTGCTTGCATACTTTGTTGCTTGCTTGCTTTGTTGCTGGCTTGCTTTATTGCGGGATCGCTTTGTTGCGGGCTTGCTTTGTTGCGGGTTTGCTTCTTTACTTTGTTGCTTGCGTACCTGTTTTCAGGGGGTCTCGCATCTTATCGCTGAACTTCGAATCTCCGAACGATATTCAAAATCAAGGGGGAATGGGCCTGAAGAGAATGGAAGATCAACTTTGCCCTGAAAGAATCTAAGAGAGGGGGTAGAGTTGGCAAAGAAGAATTGCGCGTGTTGCGGCCCGTAGTTTCATGCACTTCATCTGTAACCGCCTGGAATTCATAAAAGGAAACCACGGAAAAGGCCCACGAGAAAAGTCGTTATTGGGATTCTTAATTGACAGTGGTTGACATCAACTGATAACTAGCTTCGTGCGGATATTCGAAAATCAAACTGCAGCTTACGTGATGTGCATGCGAGGGAGCTTACATTCAAAGCACGCTAAAACTTGAGGTAAACAATTTGCTAAGCGGTACAGATTAACAGCGAAAAACCTGTAGTGCTTGTATGAAATAAATATAAGAATTATAAGAATGAGAAAGAATTCTAAAGTACTGGAGACAGCAGTTAAATTAAGACACAGAATTTGAAAAAACTGCAATGACGGTATAATAAAATTATTGAATTTTCAAATACCTCCATGATGCGGTTCGTAAGACCTGAACGCTTATTGACTGTACACCAGGGTGTTTTAAAGGTGTAAGGATGTAATGAGTTAAGTTACTTAATCCATTATGTCATTCGTTCCCCCTTACTTGTTCACTTAATGTATAGGTTGTGATCCACGGCCCCTAACCAAAAATGTTCTGAGAGATTCCAAAATAGTATGCATGCATTTTCATATGATTTAGTAGTTAAAGTATCTTAATTTTTTTTAATCTCTAGTTGCTCATTGTGTATGGAAAGAATCAGATAGAAAGATAGTCGATGCCAAGGATTATGGAATTGTAATTGGGAAATATGAACATGGTCCAAAAGAACTGATCACTAATACATCACAACTAATTTTGGTAAATACATTTTCTTCCACGGGTAGTTGATTAAATTGGTTATTAATTAAATATATTAATTACAATTTGGTTTTTGTAACAGGTGGATAAAATATATGTTCCCGATACGTTCAGAGGTTATGAAAGACGATTTGAAGAAGATATTTCTGTGTTGGTACTAAAAGATGAAATCGTTATGAACGAAGTTACACATCCCATTTGCATTGATTTTGAAGACGAATATGCTCCGTATTTTATCCCGGGAAAACAAGGAATAGTAAGTTTGTATTTGTATAATACAATCTGTAGTGTTAGTAACATCAGGGAGCCATCTGACAGGCAGAACTCGGCAATGATTCATAGAATAAAAACGGTTCATAAATTGGACTTTACAAATGTCAAAATTATTGATAATGAAACTAGGAGATGTGCAAGAATAAGAATCTTACAAGCAGGTCCGTGTTAATGCACGATAGTTCTTAAAAAAGTATTTAATACATTTAAAAAAAAAGAAAAAAGATGTGTAAAAAGTGATGTGATGAAACTCTCTGCAAAAATTGGCATAAAGGAGCGATGTGTCGCGTATCATTAGATTCTATTTATAATATGGAATATTGCCGGTTGATGCAAGAATGTCACTGTGATGACAAGTTTAGTTTCTTTTTAACAAAACGTGTGTTCAAATTGGGATCGGTGGAAGTATACCTCGGTTTTTATAACATGAGGGCCTGTCATTACGATGGAATATGGCACGGCTTTTTACGACTTTCTCAGATATCGCATGATCACGACCATGTCAAGCATTGTTACAGATCAAACGACATCTAGCGGCACGACCGAGAAATACGCGAAAAGCCGTGCCATATTCCATCGTGAAGACAGACCCTCATGCGCCATGTTATAAAAACCGAAGGATAAGAATAGGGTGCCTCCAAATTGACGTGGGCCAAAGGACCCCCTAAGCTGTTAAAACGGTCCTGTAGCTGGCCGCAAAGCTGTAAGAACGAGAATGTTTCAACGAGTACTGTTGCGGCTAGGACTGTTATGACATTTACATTATTGACTGCGGTTTTTTATTACAGATTGGTAGCTGGGGAGAACCTGTTGATGAGACTTACAAGCTACGAGTATCATCACTACCAATAGTGGATTTTGAAGAATGTTTAAGTAACTTACCAGCAGAATCCCATTCGTATTTGACCTACGACAAGTTTTGTGGTGGAGTACTTAAAAGTAAGGAACAATCATGTGTATACAGTTTTTAAAAATAGACCTATCCTCAAATCCAATAAAAGAAGATGCTATTATTTGAGTAGTGCTTTTTAATTAGAGTTAACTTCTATAACGTCTGTTCCACATTTTGAGAATTCCTCTGTCAATTAATATTTAATTCGTATATTTTACAAGTAGTTGCGCAAATACTCGTAAATTTCATGGGTGTTATGTTAAGAACCTGTATTTAAGGAATCAAAATGTAAGGCAATGGAAGGAAACATTTCTGCTACATTTCTTTGTATTTCCGTAAATAGTGACAAGAAAGGACCTATCATATGACGAAACCAGTCGTAAATATTTTATGTCTAATGTTACTTTAAAAATCATTTAAATCAGAATTATTTCAGTTAGTGCGTAGAATGGTTTCGCAGAGGTATTCTCAGCTCATCGCTCACTTGTGTGATCGAACTGTGCTCATCGTATTTGACGGCAGAGCATGAACAAAAGTAAGTTGCAAGCGCCGAAACTATGTGGAAATTTGAATATTAATTTTTTAAATAACTTCCTCTATATTTCGGGAGATGAATCGCATGTGACCCCAACCATTACATGCCTATATTTGAGTTTTTAAAAAGCCGCTCTCATAAAATTCCGTTTCTGTCGCCTGCAGAAAAAGTATAATGAGCTCTTTCCATGCGACGTCACCGAATCCGGCCCAAAGGACAAGAAGAATTCATATGTCCATTATTCACTCTACAAGGTGATTCATTGTCTTCTGACTTCTGAAACCCAAATGCATCACAATATGAAAATTGCTTGATGTCGTATCTTTGCAAATCCGTAAGCAAATTCCCGCCATTGAAGAATAATTTCGCGTCCCAAAGTTTCAAAACTGAGGATACACACTACTACAGGCCGTCAAAACGACGCTACAAAGGGAAACCTATCTAAGCGATGAGCGTGAGGACGCAGCCAGTGAGCAACACTTAGCACTGTGACTACTCAACACCGGTTGTTTGATATTTCCGCCCGCATTTCGTGTACTAAACGTCTATAATATACCCACGTACTATACATATCGTTATCACGCTATTACGAAATTTCATCACCTAGATGCGGTCAATATATTCTGTAGTAAGGTAGTGTTTCATAAGCTTACAGCCTTATAAATATTCAACATTAGCATTCTTTGATAATTTCAAAACGATAGTCAAAATTTAATTTTGCGGAAACGTATAATTTTTATCCGACGGAACTTCGTGGGTTCGATAGAAATTTTGAATCATTCTGAATGGTTGATATTGTTGGTCGTACAGGCTGCCGCGCTACAGCCTATCTCTGGCTGTTTTTAAGCACCGTACAGAAACGTTCACTGCATGGCGTGCCTTACGTTTGCTCTCAATAGATATTCTACGTCAGTTAGTTTAGGAAAAAAAACTGAAAATAGGAGATTTTTTTATAATTTTCACAAAGGGAAATATCCATTTGGTATACCTATTTTTCAGAGCGATGTGTGCACTGGAGACTCAGGAGCAGGATATACAAATCAATTTAAAGATGGTAAGTGGTACTTGACTGGAATTGCCAGTGTGGCAGTGAACCCCAGCAAAGGAGGAAATTGTGAAACGGACTTCTACAAGGGCTTTACGAGGGTATCCCTATTTATTAACTTCATAAAGAAGTGGCTGGGGAATGTGAATAATAATAATAATACCGAAGTAGTCACACCTCCGTTAATTTCCTGCAAGTGAGTAGTTTCTTTTGTTTATTACTTTAAGTTATTACAACTTAAGAGCATTTTATAATTTTTGCTTACAGATATTATCAGCAGTTGATAATTCATTCGGAAATATTGTAATGTACTCTACAAGCCTAGATGTACCAAACATGGGTTCTTTTAAACTCAAATAAAGCAATGATGGTTCGTGATAGTTATTCCATTTGTGTAATTTTTCTCGAGAACCATAGTGCTATCCAGGTGGTGGTTTACTCCACATTGCTGCCTGGCACCCACAATGCTAAAGCATAGGCAATGGTAAACCATTTGCTGTGAGCAGTCGCGACTAGGAGTTTTCTAAATGAGGAAGGTTGTAAATGCATTAAATTACATTGCATTGCAGTTCTACACATAATTCTCTTTCGATCACGAAGACTACAATGTAGATAGACGCGCTTCAGAGAAAAAGAGGGGGGGCGCGACTACCTACCTAAACTAGTTGATACGCAATACTACTCGCTGAGCTGCATAGTAACGCTATCTCGTGAGTACACCCTTCATCAGACCCTAGGCCCCACCCTTGAAAGCACTGCCTGGCTGCAGCCTTTCGATCACGAAGACTAAAATCCTGTAGACTACGCGCTTCAGATAAAAGCTTGAGGGGGTAGCGCTCCTACCTATTGGGAAAACTAGTTGATACGCAATACTACTCGCTGAGCTGCATAGTAACGCTATCTCGTGAGTACACCCTTCATTCACCCTTGAATACCAATCTACACATAATCTCTTTCGATCACGAAGACTAAAATCCTGTAGACTACGCGCTTCAGATAAAAGCTTGAGGGGGTAGCGCTCCTACCTATTGGGAAAACTAGTTGATACGCAATACTACTCGCTGAGCTGCATAGTAACGCTATCTCGTGAGTACACCCTTCTTCAGACCCTAGGCCCCACCCTTGAAGGCTGCCTGGCTGCAGCCTTCGTCCGCCGGTAAACCCGTGCAGTGAATGCATGACGTCACGCCTCCACGTTTAACACAGGCCTTATGGCGGAATGAAGTGGGAACCTAACGCTTTTCTCTTCCCTGTCAACAGCTTCAAATGCGTTATTGAAGGCCGTTAACGAACAAAGAAAACTTTTGATATGATTGTTATATAATATAACTCAGAAATTCATTATCAGTAAATAAGGTAACGGGGGTAACATTGCCACATCTGTGTTTCTTTTAAAGTTCTACTTTGTTGCATCAATCTTCACAAAAAATTTGGACAATTTAATCCTTCACGCCGCCTCTTCCCCCTCCAGAGATCTCTTCGTGAACGCTCGCACGTTGTTCGGAAACCTTCGTCGTGGTTATCTCAAGTCGCCAGCGAAGCTCTTTATATTTTGTGTAAATTAAATACACGAAAATATGAGTATGAATATTAGAAAATCATAAAAGTAATCATTTTAGAACTAAAAAAGAAATATAACTTATCAACATGATCTGGGCTGTCCATCATATCATGGTCTTCTTCAAGGCTGTTGTGCAATACCTACTAAACCCCTGAAGAAGACCATGGTATGATGGTTGTAAAAAATGTGCAAACAATTTTGGCAACAAAGGACGCGGCGTCACGCGGACAACCCAGATCATGACTCTGGCCTCGGAAGCCCACAACATCAACTTTTCAAGATGTTCTTATTCAATATTCTGCTTTATATCTTCTATTAACTAGGTATTAAGGTGAGACGTTGCCCCTTATTCCCATCCCCCAACTCTTTTCTTTACCGTAGCAACGTTTGTTTGCCCATGCATTGGAGAGTCTTCGCAATTGCCCTGCGAAGCCTTTGTAGGCTAGCTGCGCTGAATTGCATTGGTCAGCGCACGCGGTTCGGTGCGTCGAGGGTTGCTTTCTTCGAATTAAAATTAATCTATTTACTGTTCTCGTTTATTTTCCTATCTTTACTTCTTCGCAGCCAGTCTAAAATGTAAGCCACTGTAGAAATATTCAATGTTGTTAACTCTAATGTTTGTCAAGAAGGCAAAAGGATAAATAATAATTAAGGAAACCTTGTAAAGCGAATAAAACAAAGTCATTTTGTGTATACAGGGAAAATGAATTTAAATGCGTTTCAAGTGAATGTGTGAATATATCACTTGTATGTGATGGAACGAAACATTGTTCTGATGGATCTGATGAAACTTATGAAGAATGCCATCTAAAGAAGTAAGTATAAAGGTGACATATTTCTATTCTGCTATGTTATCAGAATGTTTGAGTAATAATTTTTACGTACAAAATTCTTCTATCTGAAATTTTTTAACAGTTGCTAAAACTGCATTTATATTATTTTACTACGTGTATAAATTACTTTTATTACCCTGAAAAGTCTAATTTCCTGTGAAAGTAACGGAGGTTTCCTTTCAATTTTTCTCATTGTTCATTTCAGAGTTTCGGGTTCAAGGTATACCTTGACCACTCTTTGTTAGACCTCTGGGGTGCACTTTTATTTCATTAAAAATGTACAGTACGTGAAGAAATTACTCACGTAATCAGTCATGGGATAATGCCTATGCGAGTAAACATTGTTCCACAAACACATGCGTTGATTATATTAGTTTGAAAATTGTAATTTGCATTATTGTTGTGAATGCTATTATATTTACAATGCCTATGAATATATGCCTTACATTCAATTTGCACTAGCTCTTTGTTTTCAGTGGATTAATGTACGATCCTCATACACCCATTCATTAGAGTTTGACTCTAGTGAATGGGGGAATTCTTTTAAAATGCAATGAAGTTATTCAATGTGAGCAAATTGAATGCAATGAAGTTATCTTTAATGTACATGAAGTTTTGTTTTGCAGGTGCTCTGCAAAATCATTCCAATGTAGATACGGAGCATGTATTGATAAGAGGTTTGAATGTAATGGAAAAAAAGAATGTGAAGATGGATCAGATGAAGATCCTGCCCTCTGCAAAGAATATGTGAATGTAAATCCTGCCTCTTGTAATAACCCTCCCTCAAGTTACTGCAAATTGCCAGATCACCCTGAAAATGGTCATTACACGTTTGTTGGGTGCAATTCAAATAATCATCTTCTCCCAGGCGACATAGTGGCTCCCGGAATTCTTCTTAACTTCTCTTGTATTCCTGGATTTGTTTTAAGCGGACCTTCATTTCTTGTCTGTTATGATGGATGGTCTTCTATACCACCATCTTGCAATCCAGGTATTACTTATTTTTACCTCCTTAAGTATCTTGTTTTAATGGTATCAGATGCACATCGTGCAGACTTAGATTCTCAAGCGTCTTTTATGCTAAGGACAAAGTTCAATAAACAAATTTGATGCCTTTTTAAGAAAAGTTTGGAAATATTTTAAGGCTTCATGTAAAGTACCCTAAGAAAGTTTCTGAATGTACAAGTACAAAGTAAGTGCGCATACAGGGAGGAGAATTGTAGAAGAAATTATGGAAAATTGTTCAAATGAATATGACTGAATCAAGGCATAATAAACCATGAAATTTTGTACAATGCGCCAGAAAAGTCTCTCAGGAGTGGTACCCTGCTGGTGAGTGTGCTTGCAACAGAAATTATGTTGGTAGTACGAGCTGCAGCTTGTAAAAAGTAAATAGCGTACTCCCCTCAAACATAACAAATTGTGGAAGTGTTGTCCCCTTCACTTGTTTCCCAGTGATCTCGTTGCTACCTACGTGAATGCAATTTTGCATAGAAGACTCTGATTCGGTTTCGTGCGGAAAGACTTTCCTGGCGCACTGTAGACTTCCTCAGCCAGACTTATTCTCCTTGAATACCATCTCTTGAAAATGAGACTAGAGGAATTACACTCGGCTGTTAACTTTCGACCATCTTTCCATGGCCTTCTTCAGGGCCGTAATGCATATCATCACTATTGCATCTTAAATGCATACATACAAGAGATTTTGTGTTAATTTTAAATAGTTATCTCAATATAAAAGTTATTATTTAATTTAAACTCATTTGATATTATACATCCTTAGAGTATTTCAAATTTTATTTTATTCTACCATTCTGTCACGAATAGTATATTTGTGGGACTGACCTATTGACTTGTGTTTACAATCAATCAGTGATAAAGAAATATTGTTTGTTTTAATTTTATTTTCTTTATTTAATGTATTTTTTGTTTTCTACTAACATTCACATTCAATTTCGTTGTTTGTCTAGTGCTTTGTAATCCATTACAAAATCCTTCGAGGGAAGTGTATAAATGTATATTCAATAGAGAGGATGTAGACTGTACAACCAAGTCGGTTAAACCAGGAACTACTGCTACTGTTAGATGCCAGAGTAATTATGAAAGCATCCCTGGTCTTCGTGAATATAATTTGGAATGTCAAACTAATGGAAACTGGGACAGAGAACTTCATTCGTGTGTTCCCAGTAAGTAGTTTGGTAAAAGTCAGTCTCGTCATGATGCTAAGATGGAGAGAAAATAATATTAAATGAATCTTCTACAGAATGCGGAATTCCCAATCCACGTGGTGTTCAGCTCATTGCGCTTGGGGATCCATCCAAGGTGGCTCAATTTCCTTGGCATGTTGGCTTTTACGAGCACTACGACGGCCAAATGCGTCCCACTTGTGGGGGTTCCATTGTGTCACCTCACGTGATAATCACTGGTAAGAATCAAGTTATATGTTGTGGATATGAGTATTTAAGAAATTATTTTTTATTACCATTGGTAGGACATTCTTTCGATAGAGCGTAGAATATCATCATCATCATCAACTGCAAGGATTAGACTTGTTCAGGCTGTTCCGGCTCCTGAAAACTGCTCACTCCATCTTCTCAATGCTCTTCTCACATTTCTTCTCCCGTTTGGCTTGTAGTTCAAGGCAACCTTGACTATTCTTTCTTCGGGCATTCTTAATACATGATTTTTCCATTTTTCTCTACGTTCTTTGATAATATCACTCACACTTAAAATTTTTAGATCGTTTCTAATTCCTTCACTTTTCTTGTGATTAAGAAGTGTATAGCCTGTTATGGTTCGAAGAAACGTCATTTCTGCTGATTCTCATTTTCTAATTCGATCTTTAGTTAATGTCCAACACTCACTTCCGTATAACAGCATGGGTAGGACCATTGTTTGATAGTTTCATAATAGTTTCTTTTCTAACTTTATTTTTTAAGGTTCGAGCTATTGTGCTACAGAAGTTTGTATATCTGTTTAATTTTAGTTGTAAATCATTTTTTTATTTTAATTTTATATATTTTATATTATTATTTAGCGTAGAATATGTTTACAAAATTGAGATACTGATCCCTATTTTTTAAATTGTATATTAGGTTGGCCTTAATCTTGGCAAATGCATATTTTTTTACTTCACCCAAAACACTTAATAAGAGGCTACAAAACCCAACTGAGAGCTTCAAAATTGAATTGAAATACTTTTTTAACTTATTTTATTTTATGTCGCGTCAACATCTAGGTTATTAACGACTAAATAAATAAAATATTTTACATTTTACATTAACAATATTAAGAGTTTACAATATTATGGTTCTATGATTATGGATAAAACGTATACTATACCTACTTTATATAGTACCTATCCTAGGACCATAACACCTAGTTAGTATCTATTAACATTAAAATTACATCAATGATAAATGTTGTTAGAGAATGGAGTAAAATATTACGTAATTCTAATATGGTTAAATATTGTGCAAAAGCGTTATTTGGAGCAAAAAAGTTTATAACATTAGCTTGATATTTATCTTCAGTTGGAATAGAATTAAAACATTCTGTATCAAAAAATTGAGATCTGACGGAATTGTATTGGGGACATTCCTGGAGGATGTTGATTAATGTTCAGCGTGGAATTGCAAAAGGTACATACGGGTTATATTTTTTCCAAGTATATGGGAAAATTTGGTATCAAATATTATAACCGTGTCAGCGGGAGGTTTACTTATTAAACAATGCCAAATTAACCGCCACCATCTCGAGTAACTTATAGAAGCCGCTGCAAAGTTTCAAAAAATTATTTAAATTTTGTTCCGTATTTTTACCTCAACTGAGAACATTATTGAGAATTTTGAACAAACATTCACGGTTTTAGACATAAATACATTTGTTCCACTAACTTACCACAAAATACCTTCTTTAAAATTTCTACCGACTGCAGTGGCAAAATCCGCGCACGTTATCTTCAGCTCTTATTTACCTAGATGCGAGATGAGTTTTAGGTTTGGTTCTTTCGGCGGCAGGACTCTCTTGGGATTTCGTCGCGGTTCTACCCTTTCCTCAAGCAAACCTGTAAAGGGCATAGCGCTGGGAAGATATAAATAAACCAAAATATACTACCAACTTCGAATATAAAGAAAAAAATTCAAAAATCGAAGATATCAATTTGATGTGAAACCCTTTCCCATCCTACCATATTTGCAATTCTCAAAGCCGAACAATGGCTTGATCCCGCATCCCAAATTCTTCAGAAGAGGGTCGCCCAACTTTGGAGGTAGAGGGCCACGTCACACAATTTGAGAACTTTCATGGATAGAAGCACTTTAGTATTACACATGCTCAAATTAAATAATCGCAGTAATCGTAGGGGAAATAAAAATTACGAAATTACGTTAAGGTACACGTCTACGTTAGTTTTAAATTTCTTTGAGTATGTTCTAATAAATATCACAACTGTGGTTGTTGTGGATGATTATTTTCTAACTCACATTATGGATTACCACTAGAAATCTGCTACTACCACGGAATTTTTTGAACAGTTTGAACCCTCTCCTCAATAACATTATTTATTATTACAGATATGTCGATGATATATTATGTCTTTGGTCAGGAACTTTTTGTCAATTGAGTGAGTTCTTTGTTCTCAGATCATAGCTGGTATTTAGGAAATAGGGAAATGAAGAAAAATCTGTTGGTATACTTTTAGGAATTCTCTCTTATTTTAAAATATAGAGACGTGAATTGAAGGTTTTGTAATGAATCGTCACGTTGGTCCATGACCGAGTTTCTGACACACATCTTTGTGTAAAAAAATAATATATAAAAGACAAAAAGTCCAATAATTCTAGAAAAAAGACATTTGAGCAAAAAAGGCATTTATGCCGAAAAAGCAAAAATAAGCATCATAAAACTTCGTCATATGTCATTATTTGTCATGATTCGTGCACATATATTATCAGCCTTTAAATAAGTTCGCTAGGAAAAATAGGCATTTCCTTAAACATCCGATTTCTATTTATTACATACACTGGCAGAAAAAGTAATACAACACCCCGATTGCATTGTACAATGTATTCCTCCGTACAGATACAGCACACACAGACAAAATACTACCCAAGATTATATGGGCTGAGCCATGTGAAACTCGCACGTCCAGCAACTGAGAGAACCATTGACCGCAAACGCCACATCAATACTGCTTGTACCCGCCGCGAGCAAAACGACAAGCCCTGATGCGGGCTATCATCTCATCGTACAGGTGGCGATTGGTGTCTTGCGGTACACTGTTCCACGCCTCCTGCCCCACCTCAGGCAGAACAGGCAGAGTTGTTGAGGGAGTCGCAGCACGGGACGGGCGTTGACTCATTATTTCCCATACAGGCTCGATCGGGGACAAATCCGGCAAGCGTGCCGGCCAGGGCAGTTGACGAACATCACGGAGAGTATGTTGGGTATCTGGGGCAATGTGAGGGTGGGCATTGTCCTGCTGGAACACCACCCCACCATCCTGTTGCAAGAAAGGTTGTTGGGGGAGTTGTTGAGGCAGAGTTGTTGAGGGAGTCGCAGCACGGGACGGGCGTTGGCTCATTATTTCCCATACAGGCTCGATCGGGGACAAATCCAGCAAGCAAGCGTGCCGGCCAGGGCAGTTGACGAACATCACGGAGAGTATGTTGGGTATCGGGGGCAATGTGAGGGTGGGCATTGTCCTGCTGGAACACCACCCCACCATCCTGTTGCAAGAAAGGTTGTTGGGGGAGTTGTTGAGGCAGAGTTGTTGAGGGAGTCGCAGCACGGGACGGGCGTTGGCTCATTATTTCCCATACAGGCTCGATCGGGGACAAATCCGGCAAGCGTGCCGGCCAGGGCAGTTGACGAACATCACGGAGAGTATGTTGGGTATCGGGGGCAATGTGAGGGTGGGCATTGTCCTGCTGGAACACCACCCCACCATCCTGTTGCAAGAAAGGTTGTTGGGGGAGTTGTTG
Source organism: Teleogryllus occipitalis (assembly GCA_011170035.1). Taxonomy (NCBI): domain Eukaryota; kingdom Metazoa; phylum Arthropoda; class Insecta; order Orthoptera; family Gryllidae; genus Teleogryllus; species Teleogryllus occipitalis. The sequence continues at coordinate 90,723 of BLKR01003530.1, read as the reverse complement.
AGGCAGAGTTGTTGAGGGAGTCGCAGCACGGGACGGGCGTTGGCTCATTATTTCCCATACAGGCTCGATCGGGGACAAATCCGGCAAGCGTGCCGGCCAGGGCAGTTGACGAACATCACGGAGAGTATGTTGGGTATCGGGGGCAATGTGAGGGTGGGCATTGTCCTGCTGGAACACCACCCCACCATCCTGTTGCAAGAAAGGTTGTTGGGGGAGTTGTTGAGGCAGAGTTGTTGAGGGAGTCGCAGCACGGGACGGGCGTTGGCTCATTATTTCCCATACAGGCTCGATCGGGGACAAATCCGGCAAGCGTGCCGGCCAGGGCAGTTGACGAACATCACGGAGAGTATGTTGGGTATCGGGGGCAATGTGAGGGTGGGCATTGTCCTGCTGGAACACCACCCCACCATCCTGTTGCAAGAAAGGTTGTTGGGGGAGTTGTTGAGGCAGAGTTGTTGAGGGAGTCGCAGCACGGGACGGGCGTTGGCTCATTATTTCCTATACAGGCTCGATCGGGGACAAATCCGGCAAGCGTGCCGGCCAGGACAGTTGACGAACATCACGGAGAGTATGTTGGGTATCTGGGGCAATGTGAGGGTGGGCATTGTCCTGCTGGAACACCACCCCACCATCCTGTTGCAAGAAAGGTTGTTGGGGGAGTTGTTGAGGCAGAGTTGTTGAGGGAGTCGCAGCACGGGACGGGCGTTGGCTCATTATTTCCCATACAGGCTCGATCGGGGACAAATCCGGCAAGCGTGCCGGCCAGGACAGTTGACGAACATCACGGAGAGTATGTTGGGTATCGGGGGCAATGTGAGGGTGGGCATTGTCCTGCTGGAACACCGCCCCACCATCCTGTTACAAGAAAGGTCCACAATGTGGCTCACAACGTGCCGAATGTATACCGCGCTGGTCAATGATCCCTCCACGAACACCGAAGACGAACGCGCCCAGCAAGTAACTGGTTCCCAACGGTGGTGCGTGGAGACACGTTGGGGGCTACATGTGCCTGTACCACGGCGCGGGTGGCCGTACGGCCTGCCAACGACGCCCTCACGATGCGTCGATATTGACGTTCGTAAGTGGATTTTTAAGGGCGAAAAAAATCCTTCATGCGCCTTTCTTCGGAGGGGAAGTAAATCCGGCTGTCCCATGTAGTAGATTTACTGCATGTGAAAGATCCTCAAGCCTAAAAGAAGCTTCTCTCACAAACACCGAAGACGAACGCGCGTTGTAGCCGATGGCACCCTACACCATCACTACTGGGGTGGACCCTACGTGACGTGGACGAACACACTCTGGACGCACGCGCTCGCCTATGCGACGCCGCACACGCACACACGACCATCACTGGCGTGCAGGCAGAAGCGGCTCTCATCACTGAACACCACTGCACACCATTCCGTCTCCCAACTGACTCGCACATTGCACCACGCCAGACGTGCCCGAAGGTGGTCAGGCGTGAGTGGCATTCGGGCTAGCGTATGCGCGATTGTAATCCTGCAGCAAGCAACTGGTTCCCAACGGTGGTGCGTGGAGACACGTTGGGGGCCACATGTGCCTGTACCACGGCGCGGGTGGCCGTACGGCCTGCCAACGCCGCCCTCACGATGCGTCGATCTTGACTTTCGTAAGTGCTCCACAGTCGCCCCGAAGCCGGCCATGGGAATGCTCCTCTACCACGCGGATTCGGTGGTATAACGATCAGCGTACCGGACTGTTGTACCCGAGTTTGCAGGTTCAAACCCGATCGAAGCCGTGGATTTTTAAGGGCGAAAAAATCCTTCATACGCCTTCCTTTGGAGGGGAAGTAAATCCGACTGTCTCGTGTAGTAGATTTACTGCATGTAAAAGATCAAGCCTAAAAGAAGCCTCTGAGCAAAATTGAGATCCGCCTGTTTCGTCATCCAAGATAATACCTCCTTTCTCCGCTAGGTGGTGAAAGGAGCGTAGCGAAATTTGCGTGGTTAGACGGAAGAGCGGGCCTGATGGCCCGAGTCTCGCCACGTAAATTAAGGCATTAACTAACTAACACCGACGTCGTATCACGGTCCACGTTGTCAGCAATGCGCCGAAACGATCACCCAGGTTCGCGCAGGCCGACAATCCGACCCCGCTCAAACTGGTCCAATTGCTTAATAGGCTTAAAGGAGGAACGAGTGCGACGCCGTGACATACCCAAGTCCCGACTAGTAGATGCGTGTCCGGGCTATCTCGTCATGCTGCCATTACGTCATTGGGAGTCAGTCATCCGTGAAATGTTAATCACGGCTTCTACGACCCTCCCATCCCTAATGTCCATTATCACCTCCTTGAATGCTCTTCCCGGTGTTGTGCAATACTTTTTCCAACAGTGTATTTTCACCGTTTTCATTACATATTTATGTACTACATATTTTGACGTTTCGTACTACATATTTTTTCGATCTCTAGTTATGATCATCTTTCCATCAATAAACTTATCAGCCAAAAAGGAGTAAAAATGATTTTGAATAAAGTTTTTCCCCAACATCGCCCTGTATAACCTTAGAAATTTAGTTGTATCCCCTACTTAGGTTCAGAATCTAAACGCATAGGCCAGTTTCACAAAACACAATATTTCAATATCTTACAAAACTTTAAACTCCCTTCAATCTTTATATCCCAGTTTCAAATCACCTATCCCCCCCCCTTGAAAGAAGTGGTATTTATTACCTCACATATAATAACTGTGGTTCTACCTATGTAGGCCAAACAGGCAGAAAATTTTCAGTTCAAATTAATGAACTTATTAGATGGTGGAAACAAAATTTAGATACTTCCATCTTTGCTAATCATTAGATTCAATTTAACCATTCCTTTCACCCTAATTATAACTTTATAACCTTTCACTTAGTCAACAAAGGCAAAAAATGAACGTTTTGGAAAATTTAGAGGAAAATTTGAACTTCCAAAATTCCTATTTTTTCTATCCTGAATGAACATTCCTTAACAAAATGCAGTCTTCTTTTAAAATATTTTTATTGACTAACACCTTTTACTGTTCCAGTCCCCCTCCGCTCCTTTTACGAGCTTTTACTTCTCCCATTCTACAAGATGGCGGCCTTCTAGCCCTTCCCAGCTATTTTTTCCCTCTATTATATATCTCGTGTTATGTTTAAGTGTGATCCACGTTGCTTAGATAATTTTTAATTTTATTTATTTATTATTGATTCCATTTTATTTATAATTTTGTTTCGCAATTTTGCTATATTTCTATTTGCTCCCATACTTCACGTTACTGGTTTTTTCGTTCTCCATGTTATAGGCCCACTGAAGATGGGAAAAGTGTTTCCCGAAAGGTAACTCTGGGTATGTTGTAATAAATAATATAACTGTGATTGTTGAGGTTGATTATTTCCTAATTCACATTTCATTTTTGGCATATATCTAAATTTAATCATGATTACTCGTTGGATTAGATATTAACAAAATCAAAGAAAGTTTAAAAATATTTATTATAATTTTTTCATTCGACATGCCCATTTTCCTTCCAAAAACAGGGTATATTTGAAATATCGTAACTCATGAACCGTTAAATATTTTTTGATGATTTCATTTTAGGTTTGTTACTTGAATTATACTTTACTGAGACTAAATTTGTAGATTCATAAGGGACTTATATGTATTTGAAGAGATTAAATAATCACTGGTAACAATAACAATTAACAGAGTAATTGATTCTGCTAATTTGCTTTTTCTATAACAATTTCAATAATTGATTTAAAGAAAAACGAAAAAGATATCTTTAAAGTGAGAAGTTATGTTTCGAGTCGGGCCAAAGAAGAGAAAAAGTAATTTTAGGAAAAAGATTAAAAGTTATTATCTCTAAAGTGGTCGTCAAATGAACAGTTGTCGCTAACTACAAGAAATAATTTGTCCAAAAGGATATTCTGCTTTTTATGTGACGACATATGAACTTTACATTACTTTAAATTACATTTTTAAAATTTCTTACTAAATCTAATTTTTCATTTCATTTTTTGCGATCATGACTATTTGAACCACAAATGGTGGTGGAACATGTAATATGCATGGCGCACATTCGTAAAAGTACAAATAAATCAAAAAATAACAAATGGTTTTAAGCATTGAAAAGTAAACATCTCAGTTCACAATAATGAAAATAAAAAATTCCAAAATTTTCGAAAAGAGTTATATTGAGTTAGACGAGTACCTTAAAAGTCTGTAGCATAATTTCCAAAATAAAATAATTCCTTATTGATAACTCTCGTACATTTAAGTTTTCACATAAACGCCTTGCGCAGCGTGAAAGGAATTTCCGAAGTATGCGTATTCGTTATTTAATGCCTGACATAGTTTTCTTGACGGGTTATTCTCAGTGCACATCAGAACGCATTTTATCTCTCTTTCTCTCCCTCTTTATCTCGCCCTCTCTCCTGTCTGTTCGTTCTGGGTCTGCTCCATTTCTCTCTTCCCATTTGCCGTTTTTTTCCTCTTGTTGCCATCTCTCAAAATTTTTCATCGCCCTCTTTAGCGATCCCTAATTTGGAAGCATCACGGACTGAATAAAACTTCTTCGCGAGCCGAATTTTGCAGTAGATTCGGGTTGTATCAACTAGCTTGAGACTACGTATGTGCCTAAAGGTAGGATGACTGAGAAAAATTAACTCTTCAATTTATTTTTTGTTAGAACTTGCCACAAATAAATTGATTAAATATACATTTTAGTTACTACACCTTTATTTTCAATTATTTTAATTTTAAGGCAAGTTTTGTCTATTACAATATTATAATTAGTGCGTTTTTATTTCTCTGGTGCAATAGGCTGCACGCAAAAATTTGTTTGAATACAATTTCACCAGATGCAATGGGATCACAGAAAAAGAAAAAAAACTTCAAGCGAAAGATATCTACGTATGAAGCTAATAACTACTATAATTAGATTAACATATTGTGAATCAAGTGAACGGTTTTTCAAAATGTATCATAATTGCATAATGAACAAAATTTGGGAAATCTGGGCGTAGTGTGTTTGTGAAACTTACCTGAATTTCTTATCAAACATATATTATTCATTTGTCATCAATATGAATTTATTTGTTTTCTATTTTACAGCTGCACATTGTTTTTGGAGAGCTGGTACTCTACAATATAACCAATTTCAAGCAGTGGCTGGAAAATATTATTATGACTGGAGCAACAAGATAAATTACGTCCAACCTTTAACGGTTATTAGATAAAAATATTTCTGGAAAATTTAAGTGTATATGTTGTGTTATTTCTCACTTGGGCATTGTATAATATTTACATAATATGTCTTAATATTTTTCTTGTGAAAGTGTTTCTGACAGATGGGATGTTTTCAGATAAAGACAGTCATACTTCATCCTAAATTCAGAGGAAGGGAAAAACATTTTGAAAATGATATTGCAATAGTAATTCTCAAAAACAGAATTCTGATTAATGAAGCTGTTAGACCTGTTTGTTTGGATTATGAAAAGAATTATTTTAATTATTTCACACCAGGAGCAGTGGGAAATGTAAGTGGAGCTTTTGTAATTATTGTTGTGTTAATGTCCATGCTAATTTTATAGTAGTTATTAACTAAGGTGACCAGATCTTAGAAGCCAAAAAAGGGACATTATGACTTAAAAAAAGGGACACATGCACGAAACAAAAAGCAACAGTTCTCGTAAGAAACAGGTCCCTTTAAAATTGTTAGCCAGTAAACTTTTTTCTAATTATTTTATTTCATAACAATTAAATATTACTCTTAAATTTCGATAGTTTTTGCACCTCCCTCTTCAGGTCTATTGAAATAATACAATTCATCTCAATTCCAAAATGTATAACATTAATCTTAGTTGAGATCTAGATAATTAATATATAAACACAAACTTATTGTTTTTTCTTTCTCGTATACGTATGTATACATACGGAGTAATATACGTAGTCGTATAGTCACTCGGACATTCTCTTAATATTAAATCTTTACTCCGTTAACCCTGCTGCGTCGTTCATGTTGCCTGCACACATAAGACGTTCGGGTCTAAAACGACCCGTTAGGTTTATACCACTCGTAAATTGAATATAAATGAATATATACACTTAATATCACCTGAAACGTTTATTTTGAATATTAAATGTGCAAACTATACAAAAGAAAGCAAAAAGTGAAATTATTTATGAGACTGAACACAGTATTTGGTTTTATACTCTCGAATTCTTAATTGTTTCATAAAGAAAACACAAACAAAAATCACACAAACAATTATACTTTCTCACAACATCAGGTGATGAGGTGAATTTGCCTGGCCGAGACACGGTCGTTCATCCCGGTGCAAGTCGGTGCGCCCGGGAGCGTAGGTTCTTTGCGGCTCTCTTCTAGGAGAATGCGAGTGAGAGGGAGATGGCGCGCGCCCTCTTGTGCGCTTGCGCGGCAGAGCCAGCTGGTGTCCATCCAATGCCAGGCCTCTCGCTCAGCTACTAGCCCCAAAGAGTATTTTTTTTTTAAATTATATTTTATTTTGCAATTTGTTTGTGAACAAACATTTGGCAAAATTACATAGATTTACATAAACAAATACATGAGAGGAGTAAAATCCCATGACCGTATTCCACCAATGATACATTATTAATACAAATTAACTAAAGAGTATAGAACGATTTTCCTGAGCCAAAGAATATATAGAACGATCTTTCTAAGGATGAGTCAAAGTGACAGTTCGCGAAAACAAGTGAACATCACATGTATTTCAGAGAAGTATCCCTCCGCCGCGACAGCTGTTCAGCCATTCCCCTTCTTAAAGTGCTAATGGCTCCTGTGAAAACATCCCTATGCAAAAGTAAGAGTTTCGCTGAGGTATATGCACCTACGCGAGTCCGGGAAATATTTCCATTTAATTACGTATATGGAAAATCTCTTAACATGCTCTCACAATCAGTGAAAGAAAACTGTTACGAATGTAAATAGAAAGCTCTCAATCACAGCTCGCCTCACAACAGCACGAAGACCGGAACCACGTGCATCGGTACGCAGGTCGCATTCAAGTCTGGGTTTTAAAATAAACATAATATTTATCACACAAAAAATAAATTCAATGTAATATATAAAGAAAAAAAAGAATTTTTACAGAAGAGCACATAACACTGCACTTCCTAATTTCAATTATTTCTCGTGGCGCACGAGGACATCACAAAAGGAAGAGTCGAAGCCATTTACAAGTTAGCCAACTGCAAACGAACGAATGCCGGGAGTCTAATGGGCTCAAGGGCACGACGACCACAGAACCTTCAGTTATGATGCCAGCACTAGCTGTCACTTTGGCTCATCCTTAGGAAAATCGCTCTATATATCTCTGCGGCCCTGCTAATTCCCTTGCGTATTTCCTCGAGGAAAAGGAGTCGAAAACATTCAATTTTCTTCGATGCGGTAAAACAAAAAAATATTGAAAAATGACACACTTAACGACAGATTTCATTGAAAAATTATTTGGGTATTCTAAGGCTCCAAGATTACCATTCAGCTTCGCCAGTAAGCCAATACACCCGATTTAGCTAAAACTCCGGTATAGTTTATGAAAAGGAAGCGACGAAATCGGGTCATGAAGAGAAACTAACGGACGAAGTAAAAGTTTGTAAACGGAAGCAACAGCTGATATTATTCATCGTAACCGTTAAGTTCGTAACTGGCAGAAGCAGCCATTGACTAGTAATTGCCATTACAGGTCCAAGCGGAAATGCGTCCAGCTATTCCAGAATTATATTACTACTTGTAGACGATACCACTACATTGTTCTTGGGTTGCAGCGTTGACACAACTCAACAATTTGATTTAAGGCCTTTATTTTAACAGTTTTTATTTTTCATTAACAGAACTTCGTTGAAGTCTTTTAGTAATACTTAACTTCATGATCCATGTTTTATTATACGCGTGACACCTGTATTTCGACCGTCAGCGAACACTTAAAACACGTGTTTATACTTCCATTGTATAATTTTCTTAGAAGATAGCTACTGCTTGTTGCATAATTGTCATTGCGATACTGCTTCATTATAGTTCAGGTTTTTGAGTAATCACAGAGAAGTTTACCCTAAAGCATTTAAGAGATATTAGATATTTTTATTGAGATGTCTCGCGGGCAGGTGACGATAAACCGCACTGATAGAGCAAAATGCTGAAGTTGATCGGGAGTGAATCCGTCGTGGAATTAACACCACCAAGAGTCCAGTAAAAGGTAGAAATCATAACTAGTTTCAATTTTCTGCCATTATCTTCGGCCGTAGAAAAAATACTGTTTAAAACTCTGTGATGGATATGAAGTTTGATACTCGCTTGTTCAGTACTCGTGTCGTAATATACTTCACACTGATCTTTTAACATCCATAATTACATCATAGTTTAATAATGTACTATTATTTATTTATTTATTTATTTATTTATTTATTTATTTATTTATTTATTTATTTATTTATTCAATTTTCGAGTTGTGCAATATTTGCAGTCCACAAACCATGCTCGCATGAAGGGCTTGGCTTTAGGTTGTCCTTTGTGTGTGTGAAAGAGAGGAAGTCTTCTCATGTGTAAATATATTATCTTAATGTGATGGGCACCATACAATCGACAATTATCGAGTACCGGTTGACTTGCCGAATCACATGTTGTGGGAATGAGTTGCTTGCTTTTTGCAGAGTGCCAAATATTCAGTGTTTACCCATAGTAGTATGTCTCACTAAGTGCTCACCCTAGTTGCAACATCTACGTCTTTGTGTCACATCAAAAGAAGTGAACCCTGCGTTGCAGTTGGGCGAGCAGTCGCTCAGTTTATTTATTTATTTTATTTTTACAGATCATACATAGTTCAGTACATATAACACTTTACATATGTATTGATTGCTTACATTCTAAATTACCTAAAATTAAACTAAAAACTAATTCGGGTGAGGAAATCTTTTCCAGACACCTCTAAAAACAATCTATTTCGGCAAATTTGGTTAGGAATGCCTGGTTTGGATATCTATTTTTTAATCGGGTTCTATGAGGAGTTTTCCGGAGTCTGAAGTTGTCTAGGTGTGGAGTTTGAGGTATGGAGTGATAGAACTGGGTTGAGAGGTATGTCGTATGGTGTTGTAAGGAGTCAATTTGAAATTCTTTGTGGAGCTGTGAGTTTGAGACAAACCAAGGAGCATTTGTGATAGTTCTAAGAAACTGGTTTTGGACTATTTGGAGCTTGTTTAGGTTTGTTCTTGCAGCGGAGATCCAAACTGGACAGGCGTAATGGAGGAGTGGTCTAATGATACTTTTATAGATGGATATGGCGGTTGGGAGTGGGAGGTGTGAAGATCGATTCATGATACGTTTTAGTTGGTGTATCTTATTTTTTGCCTGCTGTATTTTACTATTGATGTTTTGGTTCCAGTTCAGTTCAGTAGTCGCTCAGGACTCGACGAATGCGATTGTGTACCGCCGCCTTTCAGGTCATTGAATGAGATTGTGTGAAACCACATTACGTGGAGAACATTTAACTTCTGCATAGCATTTAAGAAATGTCTTAGCAGATTCTAGTTGAGAAAATTCATGTAGTGATCGTTCGAGATATATTCTCAAAATAATGTATCGCAGCCTTTTCGTGAGACCATAGAATGTCAGGTTTTGGATAGGCAGATAAATATACTCTGTCCAAGAAAAAAACTTTGAGAAGAATGATATTCGTTGCGCTAGCTTTATGGAGTAAGTTAAAGAGTAGTAGAAAGTGATAATAAGTCAAGTAAAAATGAAACACGTTTAAAGTCATTACAATTTCTTTATTTTGTTCACTTACACGCGCATTACCTACACTTAAATGCTCATTTGTTAACAAAATTTCAGTATCTTCTCAGCGAAGCATCACTGACTTTCTTCATATGTATAGCGATAAAGAAAAAAATCTTCACTTATGTTCTATGCCATACTTCAGTGTTGCCTACATTGAAGCAAGTGAGATTCACATGACTGAATTAAATAAATATTATGTTGGGAATATAGAATAATTTTTGTAATTGTTTACTTGTAAGTGCTCTGATAATACCATTGTTTATGCTTTCACTATACTCTTAATGTCAATGAAACTAATTTGTTAAAAATTAAAACAGGTGACTGGATGGGGTCAGAATGAAAAATCAACTTTTAGTGAAACTCTCAATGTAGCAAGTCTGACTTATGTTAACATCACAGAATGTGAAGAAAATACTCCTCATGGATTTCATTCTTTGTTGACAAATGATAAATTTTGTGCTGGAAGCCAGAAAAGTAAGTAATGCTGAATATTATTATTGTCCATGGGCACATTGAAAAAGAATGGCCTATCATTTCGTCGTTAAATCTGTATAAAGTAACTTGAATTTTTATCTGTATGTATTAGTCCTTCATGCCTTGATCATCTCTCTCATCACAATTACGAATTAGCTGAATGTCCGACCGGGAGAGGTGGCTTTGAGTATCAACTGGTCATTGCAATGCCTCTGACCAGAGGTCCTAGGTTCGTGTCCTGACGGTGGCGAGATTTTCGACACTAGTTTGTCAGCTAGGTCGAATTAAGTCGCTACCCGGAGGAGAATTTAGCGGTTGGTTGTTCTGATCGGTAGTTTTCCGTGGTTTCTCCGAACACCAGGTGAATGCCGGAGCAGCACCCTAACAAACGGGCCATGAACCGCGCGCGAGCTATCCTTCCTCTTCCTTGTCATATCCTCACCACCACTCACACACACACACACTAACATGAACTACATTTCCACACATGCCGAGACCGGTCGAGAGCTTAGAGCTTGTCCCGGTTGGGGCGGTGTCCTGCTGGCGAGACATACCTAGTTGGGGAAAAACTCTGCAGCCGACGGTAGGTCGGCACCGGATTTCGCCATCCTGGGGGAAGATTATCGCCATCTCCCGAGTGAAAACATGCACTGCACTTACGGTATTTCCCTACCGGCTTATGTGGCTCTATCAACTGAGGTCACTGCAGTGCCTCTGATCTGGAAATCCTAGGGTTGTAGTCGCGATGGTAGAAAGATTTTCGACATTAGCTAGATAGCGAGGTCAAATTCAGCCGCTGCCTGGAGGAGAACTTTCGCAGGTGACTGATCTGATCGCTAGTTTTTTTTTGTGTTTTCTCCGATCAACACCCGGCGAATACCGGAGCACTACCGTAACAATCGGACCACGGAACCAGTGCGATCTTTTCTTCCCCTTCCTTGTCGTTTCTTCACCCCTTACCTCAACACACACTTACACGCACTACATTACTACATATGCCGGAAGACGAGTCTGTATATTAGGCAGGTGCCAAATGAACTCGTATCCTTGCATTTCATTCCTATCACTTTACAATCTTCAAAAATAATGCACTTTCGAAGTCTTCATGTATTGGCCAGTTTCATAATTGGAGTACGGAACGCTGCACAATCTAGTCAAACCGAAATCATCGATTTTTTAAATGTATTTATTTAAGGTCGCTTTATAATATCTAAGTCATCAGCGACCCCTATCATTGTGCAACTGTATAGACAAACATGTATCATCATCATTGTACATGTATTCTATTTATCTCTAAAACAGTAAAACATATTTGACGATTAGAACTAGGAAATATAATCCATGCGCGTTATCTTAAGCTCCTTCTCTTTTTTTGTTGCTATGACTAGTTGAATTAAAAATGAGAGTAGCTATGGGTTTTTCGACAATAGTTGAATACAAGAATTGATTGATCCTGTTTAATATGTCTCCCACTACGTACCCTTTTCAGCTATATCTGAGACCAATGTTTTGATCGATGGATGATGTATGATGATTTGAATGATGATGGGGCAGTGGTATCTTAAGAGTAAGCAGAAAAGGGAGAACAATTCATGATAGGTCGAATTATGAAAGTAGCCCTAAATAATAAAATGAAAATCTGACGTGCAGTGTATACATGTTTGCACGATTCATGCTATTCTCATTATTAAACGATTCTCTTACTTAACGGAAATATTGGTTCAACGGACCGAAGTGAAAATAGAGGGAAATTCAAAAAAGTTACAAAAAAATTGGTTACACCTGAACAGTTTTGTTACTGGAAATGAAGTATCGCACATCTAATATGATGTAGAGACGGGGTGGGGGTGGGGGTAAGCCAGCAAAGAAGAAGTGGGTGGAGCGAGGCGGGTCGGGGGACGACAAAATGAGCGAGAAGGTAAGGAGAAGATGGCAGTGCGGAGGGACTGTTAAATATGAGTGTGATAAATAAATAGTTGGGCAACACCCACTAATCAGATAGATGTTGAACAAAATTACAAGGCGTGTGTACTGATCCGAAAATTAGAAAAATCAATTGTTCGGGTTTGTTATTTACTATATTAATTGTTGAGTGGCATAATTTACTGCTGAAGTTTGTTAATGATGGATTTCTTTGCCGTATTTGACGTCTCTCAAGCGTACCTTTATTTTTGATAATACAAAAGGCAAGAAAAACATTCTTTTTCAATGAGCTTAATGATATATTCTTACTAACTTCTAGCTACTTTATACTATCGATACTTGTGATTATTACTTTGGTAAAGTTTTGTAGAAGAAATTAATGTTGTTTTCAGGAACGTCGGTATGTCCGGGAGATAGCGGTGGTGGCTACACAATGCGATTTAAAGATGGCAGATATTATTTAACTGGAATTGTAAGCGCTGGACCAGATGGCATAGAATGTGGCCAACTTAAATATGTTTCATTTACGCACGTATATAACCATTTAGAAGATATTAAGCCCTATGTGTACAAATATGTATGAATCACAGATTCTGTAATTTACATGTATGAAATTCAAGAAGCAAGACATTTTACATAATTAATAAAGCCTAATTTACAGACTTAAGATAACTGTTTTCTTTGAAATTGCAATAATCCTAAAAAATAAACGTAATATAAGAGCGGACGTGATCTGCAAATAGATTTATGTAAATCATGTTCAATTCAATGAAAGTGCAACAATTATATAATTATTATCGTTAGAAGGGCACTACAAGAGTATGGCTTACTGACCCAACTGAATGTGCTCCCTAAAGAAGCATTCTATTAACATTAAGTGGTGCATTATCAGTATCACTTGCTATAAAGTCTTTCTTCTTCTACATGTTAAACTGAAGAAGGTTTTCCGAGTAAGACAGTCGTACGACAGTAATGTTATTTTACAATTCAAAACTTTATATGCCTTAAACCGAATTGCAATCAACTGGACTTACGGGGAGAGAGTACTATGTTTAACACATGTAAAATTCGCTCCTATTGATGTACCATTTATACAAGATGTTTTACAAGCAAATTTTGATAATTCGCACACTTAAAGAAACAGATTTGTTACCTTGACATTTCTAGTATACATACGTATTATACGGAGTAATATACGTAGTATAGAGAAAGTTATGTAATACTGCGGAAAATCGATTTCGAGATTTCAACAGAAATACACGTTTTAGGGTCACCCGATACCGAAAAAGTTTTTTTTCTTCAAAATGTCCGTCCGCCCATCTGTCCGCCCGTTTGTCCGTCTGTCAGTGTGTTAACACTACTAGGATCTAAACGATACGTAGGAATTTTTTACAAATTGAAGAAACCCTTGTCCATTTGGCTCTATTTGAAGTATTGAAATTTTTAAAAACATTCTTTAAAATTTGGGGGTATTTTACAAGAAGCCCTCCGGACAATTTTTCAAAATATTCTCAAAAACGGCACCAAATTTTTTCTTTAAATTTCTCGTAAGAATGAAGTAAGATACACTTCTAAATGTGGCTTAGGTGCGATTTACACGGTTAACTCTGAGTTTTTGAAAATTGTAAAAGTATGAATTGTTTTCGGCGTCTTCCTTCAACTACAAAATTGTAGTTGGAGATTTTTCCTTCAAATGAAATTTGTTGTTCATAAATAGTTATTTCATTACGATCATGTAGATTTTTTAAAAATTTTAGAAGTTTTCGTGCAATAGTGCATTCAATATTTTCAATTTTAAAACATTACAAAAAACATGTTTTCTCGAAATCGGCTTCAATTTACTTCTTTAAATTTTCGGTACGTGTAGTGACAAATGTACCCAATACGATCACATAAACGCCACATTCCTCTATACTTTGTTTTTGTTCAAAAATTACAAACATTAAATTTTTTGACTCGTCTCTCACGTTAATATTTTCATTACCGGCAATTTGTTTATATTATTTTATTTACAAGTTCATGTACTTAAAATAACGTCATATAAAGTTTCTCAAAAACCCAACAGTATTTGGTTAAAACGAGTTCAAAATTCCGCATTTTCAGAAACATTCAAGTGCCATTTTCTCAAAAATTTTCTTCAAACGTTCCTAATCGATAGTGCTAATTGGACTGATTAATATGATGTAAATTGATGTATGTTGATGTTCGTTTTGGTGTATTGTTTTTTTAAAAAAAAATTACAGAAATGATTTTTTTAAATATGTCTCACGCGAGTGCACGAATTGTAAAGCTTCAAATGATTTAAAATGAAGTTTTTCCTAAAAATACATTCCTGTGAAAATAGCTTCAAATTTCGCATTTACAGTAAACACCATTTTCTTAAAAACGGCTCCAAATATTTCAATAAAAATGGCCATTTATGACGAGGTTTTACACTTCTTTAAGATCCTTAAAGTAATATATCGGTTCCCATGTAAGTAAACTGAAAAGTTGAGAAAATTTCACAAAAATGTCATTTGGGCGGCGATAGATGGTAACTGGCTACACGATGGGGTAAGATACACGTCATACGCAGTTTCAACTGCTTTTTGACGGAAAATAAATAAATAAATAAATAAAAGATCATCAAGGCAGTCCACACCAAGGTAAGTAGAAAACTACGAGAAATTTTGTGCCATTCTGTAGCACCACTAGATACGTTCTCGTATACATACGCGAATGCAGAGTAATATACGTAGTATACAGAAATTATGAAAATCGATTTGGAGATTTCAACGGAAATACACGTTTTGGGGCCTCTGATATAGAAAGAGTGTTTTTTTTTGTTTTGTTTTTTTGTTGTTTTTTCAAAACGTCCGTCCATCCGTCTGTCTGTCCGTCTGCCTGGTGTATGTGAACAACACTTTTTTTTACATTCAACATTCAAGTAGTATATGACTTAGTGTAGGGATCACAGAATTTTGAAAATGTGCACACAATTTATAAAATGGCGCAAGTGTGGATTTCATTGAATTATCTGAATTTTTGAAAACTGCAAACGATAAACATTTTTTCGGTGTTTTCTTACAACTTCAATATTGAATGTAGACATTTTTCTTAATTAAATCTGTTCTTATAAAATTAGATCTTTAAATAATGTCATAAATTTTAAAAAATATGAATATTTTTTCGCGAAATACTAACCGCGTTTAATAAACATAAACACGATTTTCCTAAATCTGCAAACCCTTATACAGAGTGAGTCACGTAACTTTCAACTTTCGCTCCTCCTGCAGTTTTTGAATGGTTGAAGTTATTGCAATGCAATTTTCACAGGAGTGCATAAGAGAATGGGACTGATTATTACATGTATTTATTTCTATTTTATCATTTGTATTTTTCGAGACAGGGGGTAACTTTATTTTCTCAAATAGAGATTTTGCAAAATTAGTGCTTAAAAAATTAATATATTTTTTAAAAAAAATCTCATAACTACTCCACATTTGTTCTTTAATTTTTTCCACGAGTAACACTAAAAAAAGGGTAGCGCAGGCCTCGGTTTCATTGAACTCTCTGAACTTTCAAAAATCGCAAAATTAAAAATAATGCCAGAAAGTATGTGCTGTTGTAGCACCATTACTTTGAGATCTAATTTGCTCATCAACTTGCCGGTTCGAATCGGCCCGAATGTTTTGACCTTTGGTGGCCCCAGGCGGGTCTGGCAACCGTGTGTTATCTGTGGAGTGCTCGGCCAACCCCCACTCTGGGACTTTCCTCGGGCGCTTTGCAATGCGGCATTCGCCGTCGGGCCGCTGGTGACGCTGCAGTCGACACCTGCCCCTCCAGCCGCCTCGCCCGCCGCCATGCGCCGCCTCTGGCTGGTTCACTGCGCGGCAGCCGAATCGCTGCTCGCGCTGTTCACAGGTTAGTGTTACGCAGAAATCACTATAAGAAGGGGCCGCTTTCGCAGCTACTGCTTGGCCAGTGCTGGCAATATAACTCCAATTTACGCCCATGCACTCATTTTATCAGTGTGTTCGTTTATAGTTCGCTCATTTGTAAACGGCTTCATCACTACCTCTTGCAATGTCATCGCCCAGAGTGATGTTCATTTGTTTCCCGACCTGTCAAAGAGGCCCTTTCTTGGAATAACTCATCTGTAACGTGTTATCCAGCCACTCCCCTTGAGGTGTGGTACGTCATCCGAATTGTTTATTTCCACACTCACAAAAAATCTTGGGACGTCACACTCCATGGGGGGGGGGAGGTCAAGTATAAAAAATATGCAGACTTTGCAATCTGTGTGTAAACAACTGTTAAAAGCATATGTAACTCTAATATTTTTATAGTTCTTCAGTCACTAATAACTAGACCTAATATTAAACATTGTTATTTGCTTACATTTGCAATAAAACAAATAGAAATTAGGCTATTTGAAAGTGAAACACTGAAGAGATATCAATTTATGTGCCATCACATGCGTAATATCCATAAATAAGCAGTGCAGTACTCAATGGGGGGGGGGCACTTGGGCTTCACTCAACTCCAGAAACCCAATGATACATGCTCAAACATTTAACTTTTACAAATTTTCTGTATTAACAAAAGTCATTCAATATATCAATTCTCAACGTTATAAGTATAAACTCTAAGCCAACATGTAAAAATGAAATCTTTATATTCAGAATAAGTGAAAAATATTTATAAGGAAACGTCAAAACGGCTAGACACAGTTGATCCCCCCCCCCCCCCCGAGAAAAATTCTGGCTGAGCCTCTGCCAATAACACATTACAGAATGTAAATATGTGAGGTTTCCACGAGTATTTCATTTTTACGCTTACAACGTGATTAAAATATTCCCTTGCACAAAAACACCCTCTTACCATAAATATCATCATATTTTTCTATCCATTTTATTAATATTAGAAAAATTGACCTAACCTTTTTGATATGTTTTTGTTGAAGCCCAGTAAGACTTCAAATTTACCACAGCCCTATATTTTCTGACCATATTCCACTTACAAATTTGAGCGCAAAAATCTGGTTAATTGTTTGAACACAATTTTTAATTGAAGTCCGTCCCTATGCAAACAATGATTAACTTGAAGAAATATGCTGCATGTGATGACCACGTGTTGGTGGTTTGTTAGGAGAGGGGATGGGATATTTAACGGATGAATAAAAACTGGTCTTTCGACAACGTTTTGGAAAGTATTCTTCCAATCAAGGTGCATGTAAGTACGATGAGCCCACCCTCAGGGCTAGTCGTAAAGAACAACACATGTAACATTTACAATTAATTTACATTTACAAATACTTTTCAAGCACCCAAAATTACATATGGAAATTTACTATTATTGAAGGTATAGTGCGCCATGTCTAAATAATTTCCATTCTTTTCCTTTTTAACAGTATGGTTGTAATTTCTTCGTCTCGATCTCTTCTTTGATGGAGTTCTGCCTAGTTTTCCGAGAATTCCAATTCTTGAAATGGTTCCTTTTTTTGCAAGTGAGCAGTAAATGTTTGTTTCACTGTTCAAACACCATCGTTCACTCTTGTTTTCTTGACATACATTTTTTGTGTTTGATCCAATCTGCAAATTATGTATATATAATTGAAAACTATTATTATAAATACAAAATATTGTATCTTTATGAATTGTATTGTTTATCAGTTTAAAAAGTAGTAATGTATTCATGCTGTCTTCAACAAAATCGTTTTATAATTTTCAGTGATTTTATGGCAAGATAATCATGCAGCAAATGCCTTTGTATGGCGATGGAAACGACAATCGTGTCGGTAACTATACATTCTAAAACACTATTATTGGTATTTGTCATGTATAGAATCATGGATAAAAGATGCTTTTATTCCCGATTTCCAGCTTAAGCCAATTCCAATGCGCCTCCGGAGAATGTGTGGCCCAGTTCTTGATTTGTGATGGCGAAGTTAATTGCCGCGATGGATCAGATGAAACTCAGAAAGCTTGTTCGGACATTCAGTGAGTGCTTAGATGAAATTTATCTTTATTTCCATTACAACCCTAATAATAGGTTCCACAACGTAAGTGATGCTTTGTCATCTCTGTGGGTGAAAGAGATATGATAAAATATTACAAAACTTTATAATGAATTTTTTTAAATTGTTTTATAAAACTACGAAATCGAAAGTAAAATATAAAGAAGGTTCAATCAAAATAATTAATGAAAGCAAAATCAAGATTTTTAACATTATTTTTTCAACTAGTGAAATCTAATGTGTTTATAAATGAATAAAAACAAAAAACAACAAACCGTTTTGTTTCAAATAATTGCTTATTAATATAATATTTATTACGACAAAAACTTGTTACAATCTTTGCGTGTACCATTTATTCATATCCTTTATTTTTTTCTGATGGTTTATTTCTGGGTTTAAGCCATATATCTAAGCAAACAGGCGTCCATGGCAAGTAACTGACACTCACATTAGTGTTGAAACGTGTCTTATGGTTTTATCATTACATAGAAGATTTATAAAAATAATTGCTTGCTAATTTATTTATATTTTATTTGAATGAGTCCGGTCAATAAAAAATGTATTACATATTTGCTGTCACAAAAAAATTACAAGGTACTGATACACTTTTTTGTTAGTAAATATGTCTTGAGACGTACTTGATTCATTATTCTGTCATTCGACTTTTTAATAAATAAAGAATCATGAATGTCGTTTTTGTCAGTAACGCTAATTGCACGTAACATCCCTTCCATAAACTTCTCACATAACGCGACTATTGTTTCTGCAAACTAAATTTGTTAAGTTTGAGGTAATATTAAGTGAATCCAAGTAAACGCATGTTTCCTCATATTTTATTTATTTATTTATGAAAAGGAAAGTGCCAGAATAATTCATTTAAGATGTTTTGTATTTTTCTGAAAAAAAATTGCTTGAGTAGTTTATTTAGTGTTGATTTCAAATTATATAATCCTTGTCAGGTTTCTTAAAATTTTCCTTAAAACTGGATACCTGTGGTACTCATGTATTATGTGTGTGATCAGATGTCCAATATACGCATTTCGGTGTGCCTATGGGGCATGCATAGAAGGCGATAAGAAGTGTGATGGGAAAAACAACTGTGCCGACGGTTCCGATGAAAAGGATTGTGGTGCGACTGGTGAGAATGCTGGGGCAGATGCGCCAGCAAAGACAACAAATTGCAAGTAAGTTATTCAGAGCACTTTCTGCCTTGAAATTTAAACAATTCTGAAGCAGATACTAACTTACCACTGTCCCGGAATTTTACTGAAGTGATTATAAGGCAAAAAAATACTTTTTTTTCATTCTCTGTGACTCGTTTGCACGATTTTATGCAACACCCTCAATGAGAAATTTTTACGTTTCCGCACGTGGAAGGCAGGCATATGGATGAAAATGTTTAGCCCTTTATGTAGGCCTTATTCAACTTAAATTTGCAATATATTAGAATTCGAATGAACATTTGGAAGCTTCTTTATTTTAATTTGCGTGAGTTTTACCTTACAGTATCGGAAAATGATATTTCTCAACAAAACTTGACTGAAGCAGAAAAACAAAGAGAAAAAAAATCCCCTGGGCATGCGTTAAAATGTTGAAGAACAATTATGTCCCCTCCGCAATCATCAGCTGCCACCTGGCAGCCAGTTATAATTTCTCTTTGTCGTTCATCATTGTACGGATCGCCACGCGTTCGGTGACAGATGATGCACTTACAGCTCGATTGATTGGGAGCCAATGACATGATATCATCTGCAAAGCCGTAATCGTTCTCGCGCGTTGACGGTCGGCCAGAGATTGATTGATTGATTGATTTTTTCGTGGTTCCGGGCGCGTCAACTGCTTCGGTCATTAGTCCCGTTAGTGTAGTGCATGTTTTTTCACGGACTAGGTGCACGAGCTAGTGCATGTTTTTTCTCGGGAGATGGCGGTGATCTTCCCCCGCTGGATGGCGAGATCCGGCACCGACCTACCGTCGACTAGTGGGGTTTCCCCCTAACCAGGACTCTCCCACCAGCGGGGCACCGCCCCAGTCGGGACAAGCTTTAAGCTCCCGACCGGTTTCCGGAATATGTGGTAGTGTAGTGCATGTTAGTGTAAGTGTGTGTGTAAGAGGAGAGGATAGGACAAGGAAGAGGAAGGACAGATCGCGCGCGGTCCGTGGCCCGTTTAGTAGGGTACTGCTCCGGCATTCGCCTGGTGTTGATCGGAGAAACCACGGAAAACTACCGATCAGAGCAGCCGGCTGCTAGAATTCTCCTCCAGACAGCGACCTAGCCGAAAAGCTAGTGTCGAAAATCCTGCCGCCGTCAGGACTCGAACCTAGGACCTTCCGGTTAGAGGCGCTGCAATGACATCAGTTGATGCACTGAGCTACCGCTACCGGTTCGGCCAGAGAGAAAATGAAACTTTGGTAGGCGGTCAGACAATTTTCATTATAACATTATATCCACAGTTAATGCTGCGAGTGAGTTGATCGCTTATTCTAAAATCTTAAACTTAAAGAAAATTAAGGATTTTAATCGACACCTTGCATGACTCTGGATTACGAGTTCAAAGACCTCGAGTACCAGGAAGACCCCAAGAAACACGTTGAGGAAAAGCATTTAGTGTTAAATGATCTCCAAAATAGGATTCGGTATTATCCCAAACATACGTTAGTCTTTACACATGCACGTGTGTAGACACGTTATTATGTGTTTCATCTATGTACTTTCATACAATGAGAGAGCAGTTGTATGGATGCCACACTGCTATATTTCACATCCGGTCTTGAAATTGCCAACGCTTCTCCTGAAAATTAAAACGCGGGAATAATACGATAAATTATTTTCTACGTTTTTCTCTTCGTGTTAAATGTAGAAGACTTCGAGTGTAAGCCAGTTCTTCACGCTGGCCTAAGTTTTCTTTGGTGCTTCTCATTCGCTTGAAGGAGAGAGTGGTGTGGTGCGTTCACGGCAAACATGACCAGCTATTAAGACATCGTTCGTGGCAGCCATTCGAAAGGTATTAGGAGAGATAGTGTGTTTCCTTGTTGTGCAGGACACCTCGAGTCTTTGAAACGCATAATGAAATTCACAGTTACGGTCAATGGTGTAGCTAGAGTTGAAATAATCCAAGGCAATACGAATTTATATTTATCCAAAATATACGTTACAGTTCAGTTAATACTTCTATTTTATAATCACAATAATTTTAATTACAATCATGCTAGGGAGCTTGACCGGTCTTTGCACAAAGCTTCAGAATTGATATTTTTATTGTCACAGTGTCGGATCATTTTATATTATATTTAGGACATTTTATAGTGTACCCCATAAACACTTCAGAAAATCATGCTTTCATTGTCCTGGAATCTTGTCTTCATTGTCCTTATCTGACAGAATATTAATATTTTGCAAATAGTGCAAAATAGTGTGATATATGCAAATAGTGTGAATTGATATTGTCATTAAACTTTTTGGTGGAATTTGTAAGTGGCACCTTCAAATTATAGTTAATATAATTCGTAATCGTAATATCTTTATATTTATTCTTAAACTGACATTTTTCGGGGACCAGTACACAGCTACTACTCATGGCGTTTCAATTTCGATTTCTAACAACAGACATGTCAGGAATTGGATGTAGATTTAGCGACCATTTTAACGTTGATGTCGTGACGAACAAACATTACAACCCCCTCTCCCACCCCGACTTTTCTTTTGAACTGCTCTTTATAACCGACTTATTTCGAAGGAGTTTGCAATTAATAACAATTACGATACCTGATTTCATTATAGAACAAGTGATTTGTAAACCGCAATTTAATCATGTCACTAATAACAGACCTGGGATTGTTTCATTCACGATATATAAAATTTCAGAATCATGCTACTTAAGTGATTGAACCTTTAGGAGCAAAACTGACACGGTACGGGATAGTTAAATTTGTGCTAATTAAAAATGTGCACAATAAGTTAAATTTGTAAATCTTGGAGGGTCACATACCGATTGCGTAGACCGAGACTCCCGGCATTAATCCTTCATTGGTCGCGCTCAGAATTTTAGAACTCGAGTGGTCGCATGGATTACGATTGTAATCCATTTATTAACAATATTTTACAAACAAATCGTCTTTTGATTCAAATATGGACGAGTTATGGTAACTAAAAGACTGAATAGTCACACAATTCTATTAAACTTATTAGAACGTTGACATATTACCAATTCTATGAAATGCTACATAAAATGTATGTATTATGCCTATTAACAAATATAGTCAAATATATAAAGTAGATTTTAGTTTTTGAAAATTCTTGGGCTCTGTATGTGTTGTCCACGTGTTATACTTTGTATTACGATTATTTAATAAAGCTGTTTGACAAAATTGTTTAAATATCTGTAGCCTCTGTTCTGAATGTATTTCAATAAAAAAATCAGATGAATATTTCACAGATTTTCTGAATGAAGCGCACCCACTGGACACAATTTTTGCAGTACTTTTGATTGATCTTGTGTTTTTAATGTCCACAGAGATAACAACATTCCACGTTGCGCTTTGATGACTCCGCTGAACCCTCGGTCCCTTCTCGGAATCCCAGTAGAAGTCTCCCGTGTGTTCTTATTGCTGTAGACACATATTTTCTCTCAATCTTGTTCTTCATTTTTAGTTTCATAAAGGACAAAGCAAGATTCTTCAGAAATCCCCTTCCGAACAACCTTTCTCTACTGTTGTACATTGCATAAACATTTTGAACATCGATTGCAGCGATATTCATGTCAGCTTAGATTTGAAACTGAAACGCGAATGGTCGTGTGGACTACTATTGTAATCCAAGCTGTTTCCCGCACTTATCACTTACGCAGTAGTTATCACTTGAGTCATATTTCGCTACCAAGGACCCAAAATACGAGTTTTTCTATCGAAGAAACGCCGATTTTCGTTGCAAGAAAAGAGTACTTTCTCTTTAGTAAGCACGTAGCAGGCAAGAATGAAAATAAATCTGCCATTATTCTGATAGTACAAGAATGAAAACACAAAACAAAACACGGCGCATATCAATGCGCGCAACGCCATTCACAAGGAAATGCCACTAGGCGATACGATTACAAGTTGACAGACCAACTGTCAATTAAAGTTTTTAGTCCATATTTTAGGAAAACACGGATATGTCACTATTCTGATGGAACATCTAAGTATTACCCGCGCAATTTTTCTTGGGCGAAGGCCAACCTTTCCCCTCCCTGGCACAATAAACAGTTGAAAGTAAACGCTCATAGCGAGCACAAGTATGACAACATTTCAAATACATCTTCATTGGCGCGTAATAAAATCTATTTGCAGTTGAAGGCGAGAAATATCGTTCTTATTTTTCTCAAAAAAATCCAAAGAAATGTTAGATGCAGGCCCAGATCAATCACAGGAGATTCCTCGAACTCCCGAGAAAGTTAGAACTCAAATTATTGAGAAGGTTGCGAAGGCACAACATATTCCAGAGATTGGTTTTGCTTCATAAAATCTAGTGGCCAATGTTGCAACTATTACCCTAACTGTACCTGCGTTTCTCCAAGCCATCGGTTAGGAAAAGTTGCGCGGATATTAGAAATCGTAGCGAAAATTATGTGTGCTATATCCCTTACAGAAGAAAACGCTTCCTGTGATTTGATATACGCTTATCATATGACGGACCATTGGCTAATTCTGTATATTTAAGATAATACTTATTAGTCTGCCATTGTTCTAACAGGACAGAAATAGTCAAATCTGAACAAAAGTTGTCAATGTTTGCTTCTACAGAGAGAAACGGGGATTTAAAGCTCAGCGTAACGTACAGCAATCGACAGCAATCTCGACCATCTGCGCATGCACAGTTCAAGTTGGGCAAAACAACAGGGAACGCCTTAGCGGGCAGCAATCGACTGCATTCTCGATCTTCTGCGCATGCGCAGATGATCGAAAGTGATGCGAAACTTGAACTGCTCATGTGCAGAAGATCGCGAGTGCTTTCGGCTGCTTTAACGTTTCAGGGTGCACAAACTCTGTAACAGTGGGGGCTCTTGTGCATCGTATCCTACCTCAACTAATGAGCTTCAGACACCAGTTTGCATCATAATATTAGCGGGAATTTCAAATGCCAGATAATTGCCAGATAGCCAGATACCAGAAGTATCACATCGTTACAAGACATTGAAACAGATTTGCGCAGATGATTTTCTCCCCCATACGTCACATACAGTTTTTGACTGTTTTTGACTAAATAAATAAATAAATAAATAAATTTATGAAGCATTTCTTTTAAATATTGTGTCTTGTATACCTTCATCGTTTTGTTTTTGGTTGGTTACTGTTGAAAGTTGTCACTTTGTACCACTTTAAAAATGTTTTTCGACACTTCTCTCTTCATGCAACATGGCGGCCAACATCTGGTCTGACTTTTCAAACGAAGTGCCCGTGTTGTGGTCACGTGGTTCGTGACGCAAACTGGTGTTGCACAGATCGAACAAAAATTGGTGCGCCGGAGTAACTCACCCATGTTATTCCACCATTCTCCCGAATGCTCAAAACTGTATAGAATTATCGAGATATTGCTGTCGATTGTGCTGTACGCGTAGCCTAAAAATCCCTAATACATGTACTGTTAGTAGTTCTTTAAAATGCATCTTTTTCAGAAACCAATATACTTGCAAATCTGGATCGTGCATCGATCCCTTTCTTTTGTGTGATGGCACGAAGGACTGTGATGATGGTTCCGACGAAACGCAAGAAGTTTGTGCCGGCTTTACGTAAGTATATTATTTTATTTATTTTACGTCAAAAAACAGTTAAAAAACTGCGTATGACGGGCTATGGGGAAAAGTGAATTGTGTGCACATTTTCAAAATTCTGTGATCCCTACACTAAATCATATACTACTTAAGTTTTGAATTTTGAAAGGGAGAAAAACAACAACAAAAAAAACTCCCATGTAATAAAATCTATTTTCAAGGATAAATAAGCAATAAATTTTGAATTTTGAAAGGGAGAAAAAAACAAACAAAAAAAAAACTCCCATGTAATAAAATCTATTTTCAAGGATAAATAAGCAATAAATTTTGGCTCTTATTACTTTCTGCCGCGACAACGTGGAAACGATAATTTGAATAATTGTATTTCCCACTGAATTCTAGAAGACGTGCACAGAAAATGAAGTTACATAAACTCTTAATTTTTGTACTACTGCACATAGAGTTATCTGCACAATCAATTTATTCTTTATTAACTATACTAGATCATTTATACTGAGAAAGACTAAACAGAAAATTGATAATCTCCCATTTTTTAGAATCTAGTGGGGTGCGCGGCATATCAAAACCGTTCCTCCTCTGGGTGTCACTACTCAATAACGCTGGTCTACAGCATTTTTGTAAAAAATAATGTGAATTGTGTTCTTAGTTAAGATTTGCACACTGAATTCGAATATGAAATCATTTTTTGCCAATCGGGATGTTTCCGTGTTACATTATACTCTCTATTTACGGAAAAGCTTCAAATTTGGTGTGGCTTCATTTCATAATTCTGCAGATGAAATTGTTCAGGAACAATACAAATTTGTAGAAGGAATTCCTATACATGACACTGAATTGAGAAAATTCACATTTAGGAAATGAAAAAGGTTCGGCAATATTGCTGATAAGACGCGCTCGAATGGATAGAATTGCGTTGTGTTTCTTGCCAGTTGCGTCCCAGCATTGAGAGATCTAACAGCGTGAAAATCGGCTTAGATGTGAGTGCTTGTTGTTTTAGGTTCGTGAATGTTTGTACTTTGTATTATTTCAGAAGAAGAAATGCCTCATAAATGATTCCAAATACGTTATGTTGTATCTGTAGAGAATTAACGCTGAAATAGCAAACACTGAACCTTAAGCCTCTGGTAAAGAAGTTATGAACTTTATTTCGGGTGTAAGGTAGGTAACCAGGACAAGAAATAGGCTATGTGGTGTGTTGTGTGTTACGCTCCTGACACCCTTGTTAAAAGGTTCACCACACATGCCCTTTGCTGTTCCCATGATTTGGATTGATTGATTGATTGATTGATTTTTTCGTGTTTCCGGGCGCGTCAACTCCTTTGGTCATTAGTCCCGTTAGTGTAGTGCATGATTTTTTTCTCGGGAGACGGCGGTGATCTTCCTCCGCTGGATGGCGAGATCCAGCGCCGACCTACCGTCGGCTAGTGGGATTTCCCCTAACCAGGACTCTCCCACCAGCGGAGCACCGCCTCAGCAGGGACAAGCTCTAAGCTCCCGACCGGTCTCCCGGAATATATGAGTAGTGTAGTCCATGTTAGTGTAAGTGTGTCTGAAAGGGGAGACGATAGGACAAGGAAGAGGAAGGGAAGATCGCGCGTGGTCCGTGGCCCGTTTGTTAGGGTACTGCTCCGGCATTCGCCTGGTGTTGATTGGAGAAACCACGGAAAACCACAGATCAGAGCAGCCGGCCTCTAGAATTTTTATCTAGACAGTGACTGAATTCGACCTAGCTGAAAAGCTAGGGTCGAAAATCCTCCGCCGTTAGGACTCGAACCTAGGACCTCCCGGTCAGAGGCGCTGCAGTGATCGGTAGTTTTCCGTGGTTTCTCCGATCAACACCAGGCGAATGGTGAATGCCGGAGCAGTACCCTACCATACGGGCCACGAACCGCGCGCGATCTGTCCTTCCTCTTCCTGTCCTATCCTCTCCCCTTACACACACACTTACTCTAACGGACTACACTACTCACATATGCCGGGAGACCGGTCGGGAGCTTAGAGCTTGTCCCAGCTGGGGCACCCCGCTGGTGGGAGAGTACTGGTTAGGGGGAAACCCCACTAGCCGACGGTAGGTCGGCGCCGGATCTCGCCATCCACCAGGGGAAAATCACCGCCGTCTCCCGAGAAAGAACATGCACTACACTAACGGGACTAATGGCCAAAGCTGTTGACGCGCCCGGAAACACGAAAAAATCAACCAATCAATCGAGAGCAATTATTCCATGAATGCTTATCGTGTGTGGTTGCGGGCGCAGGTGTCCGGCGTTCGCCTTCCAGTGCGAGTACGGCGCGTGCGTGATGCAAGAGGCGTTGTGCGACGGCCAGGCGCAGTGCGCCGACGCGACGGACGAGCACCCGCGCCACTGCGGCCGCGCGACCACGCCCACGCCCGCGCCCACGCCCGCGCCCACCCCGGGCCCCGCCCTCGCTGCCAGCCAGCAGCGGCCCGCCCCCGGGCCCACCGCGAGGCCCACGCCGCCGCCCACGCCGCCCTTCGAGGCCGCGGGCTGCCAGCTGCCGGAGCAGCCTGCGCACGGCCGCTACCGCCTGGGCGGGTGCGACCCGCCGGCCTGCAGGCCCGTGCCGGGCGCCCGCGTGCGCGCCGCCTTCCTGCTGTACGCGTGCGAGCCGGGCTTCCAGCTGGCCGGCGCGCACGTGCTGCTGTGCGACGCCGCCGCCTGGTCCGCGCCCTTCCCCGTCTGCGACGCAGGTACTGCTTCCGCTTCTTCTTCTTCTTTCCTCTGCTTGTTCGTTCCCTCCTTCACCTTCCTTTCCGCTTTTCTCTGCTTTCTTTGTTCTTATTTATCTTCAGTATCATCCTCCTCTGCCTTCTGCATCTCATCTTCTCCATAATCCTCTTCTCCCCCTTCTTTTCCTTCTTCTTCTTCTTCGGCGCCTTCGCCTTCTTCTTTCCGCTTCTTCTTCTTCTTCTTTCCTCTGCTTGTTCGTTCCCTCCTTCACCTTCCTTTCCGCTTTTCTCTCCTTTCTTTGTTCTTATTTATCTTCAGTATCATCCTCCTCTGCCTTCTGCATCTCATCTTCTCCATAATCCTCTTTTCCCCCTTCTTTTCCTTCTTCTTCTTCTTCTTCGGCGCCTTCGCCTTCTTCTTTCCGCTTCTTCTTCTTCTTCTTTTTCCTCTGCTTGTTCGTTCCCTCCTTCACCTTCCTTTCCGCTTTTCTCTCCTTTCTTTGTTCTTATTTATCTTCAGTATCGTCATCCTCTGCCTTCTGCATCTCATCTTCTCCATAATCCTCTTCTCCCCCTTCTTTTCCTTCTTCTTCTTCTTCTTCTTCTTCTTCGGCGCCTTCGCCTTCTTCTTTCCTCTTCTTCTTCTTCTTTCTAATCGCCCTCTGCTTGTTTGTTCCCTCCTTCACCTTCCTTTTCGCTTTTCTCTCCTTTCTTTGTTCTTATTTATCTACAGTATCATTATCCTCTGCCTTCTACATCTCATCTTCTCCATAATCCTCTTCTCCCCCTTCTTTTCCTTCTTCTTCTTCGGCGCCTTCACCTTCTTCTTTCCTCTTCTTCTTCTTCTTTCCAATCGTCCTCTGCTTGTTCGTTCCCTCCTTCACCTTCCTTTTCGCTTTTCTCTCCTTTCTTTGTTCTTATTTATCTTCAGTATCGTCATCCTCTGCCTTCTGCATCTCATCTTCTCCATCATCCTCTTCTCCCTCTTCTTTTCCTTTTCCTTCTTCTTTCCTCTTCTTCTTCTTCTTCTTCTTCCCAATCGTCCTCTGCTTGTTCGTTCTCTCCTTCACCTTCCTTTTCGCTTTTTTCTCCTTTCTTTGTTCTTATTTATCTTCAGTATCGTCATCCTCTGCCTTCTGCATCTCATCTTCTCCATCATCCTCTTCTCCCTCTTCTTTTACTTTTCCTTCTTCTTTCCTCTTCTTCTTCTTCTTCCCAATCGTCCTCTGCTTGTTCGTTCTCTCCTTCACCTTCCTTTTCGCTTTTCTCTCCTTTCTTTGTTCTTATTTATCTTCCGGATCATCATCCTCTGCCTTCTGTATCTCATTTTCTCCATCATCTTCTTCTCCCCCTTCTGTTCCTTCTTCTTCTTCTTCGGCGCCTTCGCCTTCGTCTTTCCTCTTCTTCTTCTTCCCAATCGTCCTCTGCTTGTTTATTCCCTCTTTCACCTTCCTTTTCGCTTTCGTCTCCTTTCTTTCTTCTTATTTATCTTCCGTATTACCATCCTCTGCCTTCTGCATCTCACTTTCTCCGTCATCTCTCTTCCCCCTTCTTTTTCTTCCTTTTCTTCTGCTTCGGCTCCATCGCCTTCTTCCTTCCTCCTCCTCTTTTTCTTCTTCTCAATCGTCCTCTCCCTGTTTCTTTCCCTCCTTTACCTTCCTTTTCGCCTTTCTTTGTCATATTGTTCTGAACACATATTTTTCACTTTTTAAGCTCACATTCACTTCTTGGGGATGCGTTCAAACCCCGCTCGATCATGTGGCATTTGTGGTAGACAAAAGTTTCTAATGTTAGCCTGCGGCTTCTTTCGGTCAATCATTGCTCTATCCATCCCCATCCCCACCTCACATAATCATATCTTCCATCTCAAAGCAAGAGCGAAAAATGTATCTAAGGAGAGAGAAAAAGAAAAATTGAATGAGAAAATAAAATTACTGATCTTTCAGTAACCAGGGTAGCAGTTAATTAATTTGATACTTTGCTTTTTGTAGAATATTCGTGCTACTGTCTTTAATGTTATTCTCAAATTAAAAATAAGTATACATATTAAAATAAGTATTAATGTTATATTCAAATTAAAAATAATTATGCATGATTAACTAAAAAGTTAGTCATGTTTTGTCAACTGCTAGCTACTATAATAAGAATACTTTGAAAAGGTTTTTATTGGCCTTTGGCACCTTCATGGCTGTGGATAATTACAAGACGTCTATGATTTGTGAGAAAAATGATAGACTGATTAGTTTACTTTAATTTACATGTAACGGTGATTATTCATAAAATTGAATAAATATAAATCTACATATGCAAATACGTTCTTTTTCATTTATGGAGTATCAATCCCAACAAAATAAAATCTCACTGCCTAGAGTGGCTGAAGCGCCACCATCATTGCAGCAAAATGAATACCTAGCCGCCATTTTTACTTGCTGGTTTCTGCGTCCGCAGCACAGAGAAAGTATTGTAATGCTGTGAAGATCTTTTCCTTAATGAAATCTTTTCTTTAAAGATGGTCTTGAAATAAGGTCATGAGCAACTTTTCGGAAATTTGGGTAGCTTTTGTTTAATTTTGTGTGAAATATAGGCAATTTTAATTTTTTAAATATTTTTTCTCAAAAAACAGCACCAATTTTTTTCTTTAAAACATCTCGTATGTATCAAAGGACGGTAAAAAAATTAGTGCAAATATCATTTCTCAACTCTCTGTATTTTCAAAACGTATAAAACTAAAGATCACCGCCATCTCTCGAGAGAAAACATGCACTATACTTACGGGACTAATAGCCAAAGTCGTCGACGCTCCCGGAAACACGAAAAAATCAATTAATCAATCAATCAACCCATTCTTCATGGGCATCCATTGCGTAGCACTCACCAGCTACGGCCGGCGATGCGATAGTCCGTTTCGCTGTCCATTCTAAAAACATTGAATAGCTCTAAAAACATACCATGCGCTCACTCGGGCGCATGATATTAAATCCACCCTCAGTACCAGAGCTGATTGTATATACAAATTAAGAGATGATTTACTATAAGATGAATACGTTAAGAAACTTTTCCCACGACTAATTTTGTGCCGACAAAGTGTTCTGAAGAACAAGCCGCTACTCCTTTACTTCCCACAGCAGGGCTGGCCAAACAGTGACCCTGGACAACACCGCTCACGACAGGTGTCGAGGACATGGGCAATAATTGAAGCACAGTTGCCAGAAGTCTTGGTTAGTTAGTTAGTTAATGCCTTATTTTACGTGGCGAGACTCGGGCCATCAGGCCCGCTCTTCCGTCTAACCACGCACATTTCGTTACGCTCCTTTCACCACCTAGCGGAGAAAAGAGGTATTATCTTGGGTGGCAAAACAGGCGGATCAATTTTGCTCAGAGGCTTTATTTAGGCTTGAGGATCTTTTACATGCAGTAAATCTACTACACGGGACAGCCGGCTTTACTTCCCATCCGAAGGAAGGCGTACGAAGGATTTTTTCGCCCTTAAAGATCCACGACTTCGATAGGGTTTGAACCCGCAACCTCGGGTACAACAGTCCGGTACGCTAACCGTCATACCACCGAATCCGTTTGCCGTCCGCTTGGTTCGTACAGGGGGGGGGGGTGGCACACTATCAGAAATGTCCGAATCACTGTAATGTAAATTCTATTAAAGTAATTATCATTAACGCACGTTAAAATGAATGTGCACATGAAAATTAGCATGCAAAAGTCAAAGCTTTATGGTCGAATCTGGAAGGAATGAATGGAACGATCTTGATGGACTTGTGATTATGAATATATGGATTATGAGAGGCAGAGGAAACGGGTGAACCTCTACATTAAATCAACACTGATTTTAACTTATATGTTAAATTTTGATTTCTTGACTAAGTTGGTTAATTGTATGGAAATTTTCTTGAGATGAGGTGAATAATAAACGTTATTTTCAAATGACGTTGATTATTGACCTACACTCAAGAAAATTTGCATACAATTAAATTTTGGTGTACAAATGTATTAAGCTTGTGATGCTTAATGTACAAGTATACATTAAGTTTCATGAATAATACAGTACTTTAATGACATTTCTGACAGTGCGGATCACAAAGAGGGAGGGAATGGGGAGCATGGCGAGGGAGAGAAAGAGGCCTCGGCAATGACCGGGGCATTTTCCAAACCACTATACCCAGAACGTGTCTTTCGCACGTCATAGCGAAATTCCTACAATAACACATAGATTGCATCTTGGAGAAAATTTTCCCTAGAATTTTCCGACTTCTCGTGACCAATGGCGTCAGCCATGAGAGTTTTACGTGAAAGCATTTCCAATCGCCAGCAGACAGTACTTCTAATTTTCTTTTTCCAGTTGCGTGCCCACCATTGAATGATCCATCGAGAGATATTGAGTGCAGGCTCAATGATGAGATTGTGGATTGCATGCAACGCATGCCTCCAGGTACCACGGCCTCGGTGAGGTGCAATTCCTATTACAGTCATGGTCCGGAATTTTCCAGTTTCGATACGACATGTCAGCCCAGTGGCCAGTGGAGTCGAGATGTCACGTCTTGTGTTCCACGTATGTACTCTAAACTTTTTTCTAGTACTCGTACTACTGTTATATTTTGAAAAAAAGTACGTCATTACTGATTATCTTGTTTTTTCTTGGTCCCAAGAACATACTTCACACGAAATTAGTTTAATATGTTTGAACAAATTTTTACATTCAATTGTTTTATTTAATGGTTATGATAATTTAATGATTTTTAAGTTGAAGTAAGCAAATAAAGCGTCTAATTTAATTAGTTATTTCAACATTTTTATTGAAATAAATATTTTAAAAATATGACTTATTATTAGATGCGTCTAAAACGTTCTAGTGAATTCCAGAAAAAATTCGAAAACATAAATGTTTCGTTCATGTTTTCTTAAACATTTATAACAGTAAAAAGCTACAATTTCACACTCTTATTGAAAGTATTTTTCGATTAATTTATTTTTAATGTCACCCTTGCATCACGTTTTACGATTTATTATTTTTCAAAATATGTTCACGTAGGGTGCGGCGATGCCAACCCAGATGGGGTACCTTTCATTTCTCACGGAAGAAGAGCGAAGTTTGCGGAATATCCCTGGCATGTGGGTTTATATCGGTCTGCGGATGGAATCATCAAGCAGGTTTGCGGTGGCAGCATAATTTCGGAAAAAGTAATAATTACTGGTAAGTACGTTACTTTCGTAATGCTGTCTAATCGGGAGCGGTAGCTCAGTATCAGCATCAACTGATGTCACTGCAGCACCTCTGACCGCTGCGGATCTATATCCACGCCGATCTGTGGGAGCATTTTCTCCGTTGATGACAATCGCATGATTTGTGCAGCAAAAGTCTAGCATTCAGCCTAGAGCCAGTACTTCCGGTTGTGTTGAATTTCACAGCAGTTTTTTGTCAATTTCTTCTCAGAATGCCCGGTGAGGTATCTTACGTTTAATACCATTTGATTCCTAAAAATGTACTACGTATTAGCCAAGAACACAGAAATGAGTGAGCTATTTAAAGTTTATTTACAAAAGAATTTACATATTGAATAAAAGGAAAAAAATACTTTCACCATATAGCTTCTTCAATAACTCAAAAAAAATTTGCTCACGAAGGTTTTACCATAAGAACCTGTAATAATTTTGACTTCTTTTATTAAAAAATTAGGCCGGTAAGAGCCATTTTTTACTATCATCTGGAACAGAGATTCTGCTTTCATTTAACATTCACTTCAACAAAACGAATTTGGCTGCTTCACAAGGGCTAGTCCAACCCCTGTGAAGTGTTCTAAAGCCTACCCCTATCCTAGTTCCTTCCAAATTCTGGCCGCTGGGTAGTGACGCAGGCGCGCGCAAGAGAGAAGCGCGTACGTGGAGATGCTACCTGGAGGTCCTCTTGACGACTAACGGACTACGTAATGGAGAATTACTCCCAAAGACATTGACTTTAAAAATATAAATAACGGAGGATTACTCCTAGTCGACCTGGATGGCCGAGGTGGCTAAGAGCGAGTACCGACTCAGCGCTTCGGTTCGAAGGGCCCGGGTTCGAGTCCCGCCTTGGGCATGGCTGTGTGTCCCTTGACTTTGTGTGTGTTGTCGCGGAGGGCCTCGCGTTCTGCTGACCCCAGATCAGAGAAGCCCGCAAGTGTTTGTCTAGTGTATGGTCGAATATGCGTCCCTTCGGGACGTAAAGGGCAACCGGCTGTCGGCTGGATAAAAAAGCCCTAGGGAAAAAAGGATTACTCGTAAGCGCTCAACGCCCAATGGGAATTATGAGACGCGTTGCGTCATGACGAAGGCGGAACAAATTTAAACTACTTTTCGAGGGTACGGTCGATCTAACGAGCATACTACCTTAAGAGCTTCTCCAGAGACAGGATTTGGAGACTAGAGTCAAGGGGCTCTGGGATGACAAAAAGTCAGGAGTATTAACTGAGAGCAGAAACTCTGATAACCGTAACTATCAGGTTAGTTGACGTAGAACGCCTGATAATGATGAATACATTTTCTCAATTCACCAATGTTTTCAGCTGCTCATTGTTTCTGGGACGATAGCACTTCGCAGAAAGTGGACTATAAAGAGGACAAAGTAGCAGTCGGGAAATACTACCTTGACTGGTATAACAAAACCAAGTATGTGCAGACTCCAGAGGTACGTAATAGAATAATCAGAATAAATTTTATTTGTTAACGTGTCAGCTATGTTATGTTGTTGTTTGCAGATAGATCATGTAGTACTTCATGACCACTTCAAAGGTAGACAACGTCGTTACGAAAACGACATTGCGTTAATCACTTTGAAAGAAACGATCCGAATGACGCAAGCAGTTCGACCAATTTGTGTTGACTTTGATAAAGAATATATAAACCATTTCACGCCTGGTACAAAAGGAATTGTAAGTAGTAATTTCTAACCAACTCTATTCTTAGTCTTTTCTTGTGACAGGAGACTGTCAGAGGAATCCTGTGTTATCATTTTCATAGATTCGTTTACAAGCATATTTAAAAGAGATCTGAAGAAACTCAAGATAACCATTACTTTCATTACCTTTGCTTTGTAGCACTAGATAGGGTCTATTATTTGACGGGGATAGACGTGTTACCATAATGCTTTCCATCTACAAAATATATTTTTTATCAGAAAAGGCCTATTTAAATCTTTCTCAGAGACATCTTTACGCTGTAAGTTCTTATACATGCTGTAAACATACGGTATGAGTAAGAAGGCTTTATTTTCCTTTGCAATGAAATGCTATGGCTTCCTGTGCGGTTGATCTAGCGAACATTGGTATTATGATTTAATATTTTGTTGCAAGAGAAGAAAATACAATTACATAGAAAGGCCTATTCTAACATATCAGCCCTAACATGCTATGGAGGCGTACATGTGTTGCCTTTTACAGTAGTAACGAACATACAAGAATTATTACATCATACGTGATTTCTGTTTCTTCATAGACTTCATTTTCTTGCTTTTCCTTCAGGTTGTTGGTTGGGGTATTACTGAAAGAATGAAGCAAAGTGAAACGCTTCACACAGCAACATTACCACATGTTGATTTCCGTTCTTGTGAAAAAGAAGTACCTGAATCATTTCAGTCTTTCCTTACATACGACAAGTTTTGTGCTGGATACAGGAATGGTAAGTTTTGTCATTTGCAGGCTTGGTAGTGAAAAGTATTTCAGATAAAATATCATGATTCAAAAATGTCTTGGTTACAATATTCTTATCTACTTCAAATGTGTTTACGTGATTAACTGGACAAGAAAATGTCTTTTTGCCATTTTTCATAGAACGTAAAAATATCACGAATTTGTTTTAAAGAAAAACTATACTTGTCTCTGACTAGGTATCGCTAGTATTGTAGAGCTTTTTCAATGTTGCAAGTTAACAAAATAACTAATCAAAATCAACTGTTTGCTCCGAGTGATGCGACTTTGGGAGGTAATTTCTCAATCAAAATGGAAGAGAAATTATTATGAGAACTTGTATAAAAATACACTTTACCAACCCGATTATTTAGATAATTTAGGACCCATCATTCTTTCTAAACCCCTGTGGGTCACTGATGAGAATGGACGTCAATAATAACATTGTTTCCTCAAAGTTCCCCCCAATTTTTTCAGCTACATAAGGACATCTCAATCAGTTTTTATTTCCTCCGGGGGCTTTTTTTTAAGTTTTCAGGATATTGTGGCGTCATGGAAAAAAACACACATTTACAAGAACGTACAAGTTTATTTACACGTATGTACTACACGTATGTACCAACTTCTGCTCCGAAACTACACACTTGTATTTCCCTGTGGGTACCCCACATAGCTAGGGAGGCCCCACCTCCTCTGACGCTACTCCCGCGCCACTACCGTGACTTCGTCACCCGTGCAATAGGCACGACACGCTTCAGCCTGGGCGTAAAGTTTTGCGCATCGCGCGAGGTTTCCAGAATAAAACCCCCGTGTGAGCTCGTCGGCTCGATTTTATACCAGAGTGTAGCCGTCACGTGACCGTCCTAGGTGTAGGAGGGAGGCTCGCGTCTACCACGTGACCTTCCCAGTCAAGCTGGCGTCCCCTTTGTCTAAATGTACCCCAACGCCGGAGCGCCAAGCTATTCATGCCCGCAGGTATGCGATACTTCCGCTCCTCCTCCCACCCACGGCCGCCAACGTGACGCTACAATATGCTGATTTCGGTTATCCACGCCGAGGTCCCACTATATCCCTCATAGGGACACATATGAACCTTTTTAAACTAGAGACACATGCGGGTTCCTTGTTCTGTAACCAGTAGACCCACAAGGCCTTCGGCGACAAATACATGAAAAAATAAATAAATAGCCATGCACAAGGCGAGGCACGAACCCGCGACCCTTGCGTCAGAAGCTCTGAGTCGGCACACGTTCTAGCCACCTTGGTCATCCAGGTCCGCAAGGGTACCTCAATGAGCGAATTGAAAAATAATTGGCGCAATTCCCAGATCGCGGTTCGATCCTAGATTAAGTACGTGTAAAAGATCGCGGCACGTAAACCACCCTGGACAAATACCCTACAAAATGAAATACTCCGTTAATATCTGTCTAAATCAAATACTTGTTTGCTTAGCCGAGGAATGTATCGAGCAATGACCGGGAGAGATGGCTCAGGGCACCAACTGATGTGACTGCAGTGCCTCTGACCGGGAGGTCTTAGGCTCGACTCCCGAGGGTGGCAGGATTTTCGACACTAGCTTGTCAGCTAAGTCGAGTTCAGTCGCGGTCTGGAGGAGAATTCTAGCAGCCGGCTGCTCTGATCGATAGTTTTCTGTGGTTTATCCGATTAACAACAGGCGACTGATGGAGCAGTACCCCAACAAACAGGCCACGGGCCGCGCGCGATCTTTCCTTCCTCTTCCTTGTCCTTTCCTCACCCCTAACACACACACTTACACTAACATGCACTACACTACCACACATGCTAGGTGACCGCTCGGGAGCAGAGAGTTTGTCCCGCCAGAGGCGCTGCCCCGCTGGTGGAAGATACCTGGTTGTGGAAAACTCCGCTAGTCGACGGTAGGTCGGCGCCGGATCTCGCCATCCAGCGGAGAAAGATCACTGCCATCTTCAGAGGATGAAACATACACTACACTTACGGGACTAATGACCTAAGCTGTTGACGCGTCCGGAATCACTAACCAACCAACGAAACAACAGAGAGTAATCATAATGTGCTTTTAACTTTTCTATTGTATACTTCTGATTGACTAACTCAGTTGTATGCCTATAAGAAATATTTGAAATAGATTTTGGTTCAATTAAACTATACTACTGAGGTTTTCGTTTAGCTTCCCTTGTTCCACTAAGCAAATGATGAGATGGTCCATTGCAGTGCTTTGGCTTTAGATTTGAAAGTAACTTATTTCCATCCTAAACGCCTCATTCAGTTTTTAATGTTTTTAATGACATTAAATGAATATATAAATTAAAACTACGAAGTAATATTTAATATTACATTTTCTCAGTTTTCTCTATTTTGTGTATTTTATATCCTCTTCTACTAGAAAGACATCATCATCAGTAGAGTTAGAGTTCACGCCTCAGTAAACAATTTACAACTTATTTTGTAGTTACAAGATAAATTATAATTCGTGTTCTTGGCAATTACTGCACTATTAAAATCCACTTTCAAATGTCATGCACGGTAGTACTGATGCGAAAACTGCGTAAAATGGGACTTCAATTTGGGAGAAAAAAAAGAAAATTTACGTATACACGGAGAATGCTTTGAAAATTATTCTAATTGAATTTTGATGTGATGCAAATGTGTTCGGAAATTTAAGCGAGATTGACACACGTCGAATTAATGGATTCGAGATCTTTCAGAACATTCAATTGTTTCCCAGTCCAATTGTGAATAATTTTGTTCTGCTGCAGGTAACGACCGGGATGAAAAGGCAATTGGACGTTCTGCACTTTCAATGTTGTATGTTAGGATCTCTGCGATGCTTATAAGATTTTGCATGTGATCGCATCAAATGTGAGCTACACTGAAAGTTCTGCGTTCAAAGTGATGTCTACTCGATCACTTTCTACCTCTTGTTTCAGGCTCTTAAACGCATTTTTGCATGAAGCGATCCAATTGAATGCTGTGCTCTTTTGGAAGAGTTGACATAAAGGTGCTGTCATTGACGCATTACAACTTTATGGATGAATCTGAAGTATTAAGACACAATTCCCAGAAATCTTTTTATCGTCTCTGCAGATGTGGGACTCGGCATTTTGATTCCTGCTACCGTTTTTTTCTAATGACTTTAGGATATG
The DNA here is from genome assembly GCA_011170035.1 of Teleogryllus occipitalis. Taxonomy (NCBI): domain Eukaryota; kingdom Metazoa; phylum Arthropoda; class Insecta; order Orthoptera; family Gryllidae; genus Teleogryllus; species Teleogryllus occipitalis. The sequence continues at coordinate 52,262 of BLKR01003530.1, read as the reverse complement.
TTAATGTTCAACGCTGTTTGATTCGTTCCTGAAAAAAGTAAACATCTTTGTTGATTAAGATATAATCCCAAGTTCTCTGTCTATTGAGGCATTGTATCAGGGTTGATCTGCATTCTTTTTTTGTTGTCCCATGCACAATAATATGGACAAAAAATTTAATTTTGGGGCACATTACATAGAATTTGATTCATGATTCTGTTAAAACTTGATTGTGCTGTTTTTATGCCATAGGACAGCCATTGTACTCGATAAGTTCCTCGATAGATAGAAATTGTTTGTATTTCATTACATTTGTCATCAACTGAAATATGTAGGTATGCCTTGTAAAGTTTTTTTTTTAATTTGTTGCGTCTCCACCTTGACGCAACGCGTCTCCAAGCCCCGTTAAGGGGCGTTGAGCGCTTTAGCACTGGGGAGTAATCCTCCATTAAAGTGCTTTTTACTTTTAATCTTTGTCAAGTCTCGTCACGTCGCAGTCAGTCATTGCCTTTTATCCCTTCGGCCAGGGGCTCGACGACGTTGGGTCCCGGGGTTCCTGGCCGGTCACCCAACCACGCACCCGCGAGTCTCGAATGCGCTTAACCTTCGTGACTTCACGGAGCGTAGTTAACGTATTCGGCTAGCGCCGCCGGCAATTCAATGCCTTGTAAAGATGCAAAAACGTGCGCAAAGCGTAGGGAGCTGAAGAGGTCATTTATCTTCCAAACTGGGTAACGTGAGTTACTGACACACTTGTTTACCCTGACATTGTAGTCCGCACACAAACGTATACCACCGTCTGGTTTTGGAAGCGACACCCGGAGTGATCTCCAGTCGCTGAACACTACCTTGGATATTGTTCCTACTGACACGAGTTTGTCCATCTCTTTACCTTTTTTTTCTCCTAGGGCTTTTATCCAGCCGAGAGCCGGCTGCCCTTTACGTCCCGAAGGGACGCATATTCGACCATACACTAGACAAACACTTGCGGGCTCCTCTGATCTGGGGTCAGCAGAACGCGAGGCCCTCCGCGACAACACACACACACACAAGTCAAGGGACAAACAGCCATGCCCAAGGCGGAACTCGAACCCGCGACCCTTCGGACCGAAGCGCTGAGTCGGTACTCGCTCTTAGCTACTTCGGCCATCCAGGTCGGCCCATCTCTTTACCTACTTGGTTGAAAACAATGCGTGCTGGATTTGGCGTTAATTTTACGAAGGAGGATGTTGTGCTTTCCCTCAGATTTAATGACACTTTGACATGTGGTACAAACCAATCTTCTCTTCAAAAACACCGTGCAAGTCTGCAATGATTTCGTCTGTTTCGTCGAAATTCCTTATAGAATGTGAGCTTGAGCATGAAGGTTTGTTGTTGGACGAAATCATTCAAATCGATTTCGAGTCGAAGAATCCAAATTCGGCCTAAGATAGCTGAGTATTCACCTGGAACAATATACATTTCCTCTTGAATTGGTACCCCATTGTTTTCAACGTTGACGTTGACTGTCGGGTTCGAAAAATCCTGTAGAATTTGAGTTTGATTGTTGTTTCGCTTAGTGATACGTTTACACACAGTTTATCGAATTGATTCCTTGAGAAAAGTATATCATAAGCCCGAATCGACTTCGAATTTCATAGGTTTACCTTCAATTTTGATAGGAGCGTGGTATCGTTCGATATCTGCTATTCGTGTTTTGATTTATTTTATGTTTTTGTAATCGAATGGCGATAATATTACATTTGGGGTGATCTGGTACATCTCGAACTTACAATGTTGTTGCATCGTTTGATTTCTTTTTCAGAAGTAATTTTCGAATGCATACTTCAGCAATGTGGCATGTTTTCTTGGATTCTATACTCTATAATATGTTCTTATATATTTTACAATTATTTGCCAGACGATAGTTCAGCCCACACATGATACATGGTCCATCCAAGTACAATTCATTGAAGTTGATATATGATTTTGATGTTTTCTATGATTTATGTTGCTGATTTTGTTTCGGTAGCTGAGTGTTGTTATTCTTAGGCTTGAGCCTAATCTTGTTGATGTGCACATTAGAAGTCTCGGGCAGTAAATTCTGTGCTAATTCTCTTGAACCGATTTTTTATGTTTTTAAGAAAATAGCATTATCTACTAGTGCATGGAAAGCTGAATTCTCTGATTGAAGCAGTTGTTAACTGATGGAGTTATATTAAATTCCTCGACCGGCTTAGCTGGCTCAAAGCATCAATTCAGTGTCACTTCAATGTCTCTGTCAATGTCACTTCAGTGTCTCTGGCCGGGAGGTCCCATAGTTCGGCTCACGATGGGGGCAGGATTTTCGAAAGTGTGCGTGATCCGCTAGTGTCGTGTCCCGCTAGTGTTTTCGCTAGTCTGGAGGAGAATTCTAGCGGCTGACTGCTCCGATAGGTAGTTTCCCGTGGAGTCACCGATTGATTGATTGATTTTAACGTGTTTCCGGGCGCGTCAACTGCTTTGGTCATTAGTCCTGTTAGTGTAGTGCATGTTTTTTTTGGGAGATGGTGTTCTTTCCCCCGCTGGATGACGAGATCCGGCGTCGACCTACCGTCGGCTAGTGGGGTTTCTCCCTAACCAGGACTCTCCCACCAACGGGGCACCGCCCCAGCCGGGACAAGCTCCCGACCGGCCTCTCGGAATATGTGGTAGTTTAGTGCATATTAGTGTAAGTGTGAGTGTAAGTGGGGAGAGGATAGGACAAGGAAGAGGAAGGACAGATCGCGCGCGCTCCATGGCCCGTTTCTTTGGGTACTGCTCTGGTTTCTCCGATTAACACAAAGCGATTGCCGGATCGGTACCCTAACTAATGGGCTATCCTCTCCCTTTACAAACACTTGCACTACTCTGCCACAATGAGACCAGTTGGGAGGGTGACCCTGCTGTGGTGGTGCCCCGAGGGCTATGCCTAGTTGGGAAAAAAAGCTCATCCCGACGTGTAAGTCGGTGCCGTATTTGCCCATCCAAAGGAGAAGGTAAACGCCATCTCTCGGGATAAAACCAGGCACTACACTTAAGACCTAATGACCTTAGTGGACGCGTCCTGAATCACTAATCAATCAGTCAATCAATCGAATTCCTCGAATGAGCTGTGTACGTTGAAACATATCAGCCAGTGATACTTTACAGTCTCACGAGGAGATAAATTCACAACCTTTAATATTTCTTCTCAGGTTGTCGAGAAATTCAGAAATAGATTGCTTTTCTGCTTTGTTCCTTGATAAAAAATGATGAGCTTCGAGAACCTTCTTTGGGGCTTTGGTTGCTCTAAAACCAGCACAAGTTCGTATGATTTTTTTCCCCTACAGATACTGACAAAGCGGTAATAATTTTAAAATATTTAGACCTAATTAAATATAAAAGTATTTTTGCACAAAAACAATTTTATCATGACGGGGTAGCATTGGCACACCCTTCGGGCAATTGTTGAGTGAAAGGTTAAATGGTAATTTAGTCTGAATGAACACATAGAAAGGTACCAGGCACATACCCCCTTTTAAGTAGTCTAACCTAATCTAATTAAAAACTTTCATTTGTTTCAGGGACTAGTGTTTGTCCTGGGGACAGTGGTGGCGGCTATGCTTCCCAGTTCAGGGACGGAAAATGGTATTTAATGGGCATCGTAAGCGTGGGTGTTCCATCAAATAATGCAGATGATTGTAATATTCTGCAGTACACGACTTTTACTAGAGTCTCCGAGCATTATGAATTTATACGGAAAAATAAAGGTCATTAAAACAGAAAAGATTCTCCTTGTCGCATTGTAAAATGCTGGCGTATTATCTATTTCATATTAGCCTTCGGCGTTTTATATCAATAACAGACTTTAATTATTTAATAATAATAATAATTATAACAATATAATAATAATAATAATAATAATAATAATAATAATAATAATAATAATAATAATAATAATAACAACAACTCCACCTATAAAGGGGGAAGTAAAAAGAGAGGGAAGGGTCATGGACCTTTGGACATTCTGTTATCGTTCCATGCAGGGTATAGGAGAGAAACTGAGTAGGTAACATTTTTTCTGTATACAAAATTAAAGTAGTACATGGCTGTGTGAAGGGATCACAGAATTTTCAAAACGTGCACAGAATTCACTTCTCTCCGTAGCACGTCATACACAGTTTTAATTGTTATTGAGGTAAAATAAATAATAACACATCAGGCCACTGATTAGAGAGGAGGCCCTAACCTTGCATTAGCCAGCGGAGGAGGCTGTCTTCAGCCCTCAGAGAAAATCCCATAGGGCTTAGCAAGGCCGACTGGCGATTGGAGGAACCCTTGCTGGGGACACTAGCTGCGTAGCTAGGTCGAATTCAGTCGCTACTTGGAGGAGAATTCTAACGGTCGGCTGCTCTAATAGATGTCCGTGGTTTCTCCCATCAACACTTGGCGAATGCCGGAATAGAGCCCTAACAAATGGACCATGCACCGCGCACGATCTTTCCTTCCTCTTCCTTGTCTTCTCCTTACCCGTCAACCTCCCTACTAATTACACACTCGTACACTTATATGCACTACACTACCACACATGTCGGGAGACCAGTCGGGAGCTTAGAGCTTTTCCCGGTTGGAGCGGAATCCCTTTGGTGGGGACCGAGAGCGGTAGCTCAGTGCATCAACTGATGTCACTGCAGCGCCTCTGACCGGGAGGTCCTAGGTTACACTCCCCACGGTGGCAGGATGTTCGATACTAGCTTTTCAGCTAGGTCGAATTCAGTTGCTGTCTGGAGGAGAATTCTAGCGGCCGGCTGCTCTGATCGGTAGTTTTCCGTTGTGTCACCACTCAACACCAGGCGAATGCTGGTGCAGTAACCTACGCACGCGATCTTTCCCTCCTCTTCCTTGTCCTATCCTCTCCCCTTACACACACACTTACACTAACATGCACTACACTACCACATATTCCGAGAGGCCAGTCGGGAGCTTAGAGCTCGTCCCGGCTGGGGCCGTGCCCCACTGGTGGGAGAGTCCTGGTTAGGGGAAACCCCACTTGCCGCCGGTAGGTCGGCGCCGGATCTCGCCATCCAGCGGGGGAAGATCACCGCCTTCTCCCGAGAAAAAAACATGCACCACACTAACGATACTAATGACCGAAGCAGTTGACGCGCCCGGAAACACGAAAAAATCAATCAATCAACCATCCTTTGGTGGAGATACTTAAGTAAGAAAACCTAGCTTGGCGTCGCCAGTTCTCGATATCCAGCGGGGGAAGATCACCGCCACCTCCCACGATAAAAACATGTAATACACTTACAGGACTAATTACCTTAGCGTTTACGCTCCCGGAATCACCAATCTATCAATCAAGCGAAAAATAAGAAATACTTTTCTTAATGGTAGAACACTAGAAAGGGAAATTTGGTTGAGTTTGGGATACGGTTGCGAAGAGACATGGTGAAGGCAAAGGCAGCCACCAGGGGGAGCCATGGGGGCCATGCCCCGCCCCAAAAGGCCTAGAGTCCTCATTTACCTCCCTTGATTTGGTAAAATTGCTTTAAATATTTATTTAAATTCGAATTATGTAATTATTTAAACAATAATATTCTATAGTATCATATCTACAGTACATAAACAATGCACAATATAATAACAAATATGTTTATTAGTCAAGAAATATCTACGACCCTCCCCCCCGAAATGATCGACTGGATCCGCCATTGTTGTCAGCCATGTGTAGCGAAAGTTAAAAGTTTGTAGTGTCAAGTGATTCGGCCTTGTGAGAGATCTCGTCTTAGTGCAGGAGAGCAAAGATTGTAGACAGCAAACTTTCGATCGAAATCCACGTAATACTTCAATGTTTCCAGTTGTGTTTGAAGTGTAAGGGGGATTTCCAGTCCCTCGTGTGTTACATCTATATCACAGTTCTTCCATCATCTCTTGGCCAACTGTGTGTAATCTGTGTGTTTAATTGACAAACTGGATCACTACACCTAGAACAATGGAACAAGCACACAGGTGAGGTCAAGAAGTACTATAAATAAATATGTAAAGGTACAAGATCAAGTTTTGTCTACGCGATGTTCGGGGTGCAAAAAGGGTGCTCTTTACCATACCCCACTCAAGCGGTAGGTGCCACGAGATGCCTTGGTAGTATTTTAGACGCCGAAGAAAATAAGAAACTAGCTAAAACGAGAAAGGATGTGTTACTAATATCATTGTTTTTACCACACCCTTTTCTTAAGATGAACTATGCGTAAATAACTTACGAAAATTGTATGTATCTTGCTGCAACACAAATGTATATTAAAACTTTTAATATGAATAGTTAGAAGGCCTTTGAGGAAATTTACATTACAGTGAAAATGGGTTCAATGCGTCATTGAAATTACATTTTAATTGTAAGCGTTTCATACAAATAAGCGTTTTTCCTCATCACGTACTGTCAACAGTCAACAAGGAAAATTTATTTCAAATGTCCATAAAAACAGTTTGAAAATCAATTTGTAAATATATTACAAAATCTAATTGTCAATTTCAAATCATTTAGTCACAAGAAGTGAGCAAAAGAAAAATATGAATAAATAAATTACACTAAATAATGTAACAATAAAGAATATATGAACTGTTGTAGCATCAGAAGGTTACATTATCTGTTTTCATTTGATATCAGCGAAACCCGTTATTTCACACTACTTCATTCACTTTTCAATTTTACTTTTTTCTGCCAAAATCCACATAATCATGTATTGCCATCGAAGTTAAATACATCAAAGTTTCATACAGAAGGGCGATATTGGAATTGTTTACTTAAATATAATATGTCACATCATTTGTGTACGTGAGAGACACAAAACAGTAAGGTTTGTCATTCAAGTTACACACGTCCTTAGAGCTTTTAAATATAAAAATTTTATGTTAAAAACTTTGACAAACATCGCAACGTGCAAGTTAATCATTGAAGGTGTTCGCTAAAAAGGCATCGTATGAAAGTAGCTGCACTTTGCTTGCGTATACGAGCTTCTAGTATTTGGTAAAGGTTGTTGCCGAGGGTGATTGCTTCGTTGCATGTTAAGCTGCCCGACGAGCGACAATTTTTATGTGGTCCGAGACGGTTCTTCTCTGGAAGGTGAGTCGGGACTGGTTTAGCTGCTTTTACGCGACGAAAATGCTCCGGCGAAGAGGAAAAAAGTCCTCACGAAGGGGAAAAAAGTGGCGAGGAACTGTTATAACCACTCATTCATAAATTCTAATTTCCGTAACATTTCGGTTTCAATAAGGAAAGTGTCCTAATGTTGATGGAGATTACAAAATAATAAATTATTATTGTTCTATGCAATAATACATTTTACACAACACCTTTTTCACATTTCACTAACCCAGCTTTTCATAAACCATCCATGCACTTATCTTGTAATTTATTATGAACTGAAATTCAACGTTTAAAGTTATCAGCAATTCACAATTAATACATTCATTTTCATTTTCTTCCACTCATTGATAGTTACTGTGTTCATACCACTTGCACAGAGCTTGTCATTTTGTAACGTGATGCAAAGATTTGAGATGGTACTGTTTACTTCTTCTCTTCCACATTAAGCGGAAGTTTTAAAATAGTCACTTTATTTTTTTGTATCTCGATCAGGTTAACTCTCAAACTATGCGCATCATGTAACTCGGTGTAGCATTGATATACTATAAGGCATTGTGAATCCTCAGTAAAAATTGACAATATATCGTGAGAGGTGAAACAGGGCAGCAACCACATAGAAACTAGTGTAGCAACAAGAAAAGTAATTATAAAATGAAATAATAAATGCAAATCTTTACAAAAATTATCTTTTTTTTTCAAATCCTTATTCATTCTGTTCAATATTTATATTTTACAGGGAGTTTCAATATAATAATTCATAACATTATCGGACGATCTCGCAGTCATCAGGTAGGCTGGTAACCTTCACCCACGAAGTAAATGTGCTAAATAATTTTGATTGTAATAATTCTGTTAATTTTAATATTATTTATAATTTTAATTTGCGAGTTCATTAAATATTCATGGTGGGCGGAACATATCTATTGAGTATCGTGAACGTACACGGCAATTTTGTTTTGATTTACCTAATTTGGATGTATTTGTACAAGGTGACGCTGAGAGATTGGAGAAGAAGTTTGTGGTTAGATTTTGCATGTATTGTTCGAGAGGTTCAATTTGTAATTCTTTATGAATTTGTGTGTTTGGAATAAACCACCGAGCTTTAATAATTTTTCTGAGACATTTATTTTCTATTTCATGTAATTTTTTCAAATGGGTTGGTGCAGCGTTACACCAGATGGGCCAGGCATAAGTCAGAGAAGGTCGTATTATTTTTAAATTAGTGTACCACATTCTATTTTAATGGAAGGTTTCAAATTTATTAACGGATATAATTTTGAAAGTTTGGCGTTCGTTTTGCTAATGCCTGAATATGAAATGACCATGTTAGTTTATGATCTAAAAGAACACCAAGATATTTTACAGGAACATTACTTTTTTGTCCAATATGCATTACATCTGAACATAATATCTGAACGTGTAAATATATCTCGTTCAACAATGCAATTAATAATTGTTAAGTTTTATGTTATAAAAGAGAGAAAAATCGTCCTGGAACAAGGAGACCAAGTGAAGCAGATAAAAGATTTATTGCTTGAGAAATTAAGAAGGGTCCTAAAATTAGTGCTGTGAAATTGGGAAAATAATTTAGAGAAAATAAGTTTGAAGTTTCAGCTAGCACGGTGTGCAATATTTGTAGCGAAAAATGGTATCATGGTCGGAAAAGTTCTTAGTGAACAAAGCAAGTCCCATAAACCGATTTGAAAAAAATCCTAAAACTAGTGGCGCTACAGAATGGCATAGACTTTCTAGTAGTAAAGTTTTTTTAATTTCCTTGGTGTAGACTGGCTTTACAATCTTACCCCGTCCTCTTGCCCGCTGCCATCTATCGGCGTCCAAAGTAAACTTTGTGTGACATTTTCTCAACTTTTGGGTTTCCTAATAGCAGAACCGAAATATTACTTCACGAATATCAAAGAAAAGTAAAACCTCGTACTAAATATATTTTTTATTAAAAAAATCGAAGCCTTTTTTAAGAAAATTACGATTAAGCATTCTTGTATATGCGAAATTTGAAGCTCATTTTCACACGAGTCTATTGAGTTTTCGAAATACGTCATTTCAAGTATTTTTAAACACTTCCACTCACAAATGAAATAATGTATATAAATCGATGGCAATGTGTATACTAACAGTGTGAGACATATTTTTAAAAAAATGACATTTATGTAATTTTTGAAAAAGTAAAAGAATACACCAAAATGAAATTTACGTCATATTAAATAGTGCTATTATCACTATCCGTTAGAAAAGTTTGAAGAAAATATTTGGACCAATTATTGAGAAAATGGGTTTGAGCGTTTCTGAAAATGCGGAATTTTGAGCTCAATTTTAAAAGAAAATTGTTGGGTTTTCAAGAAATTATCTATGTCATTATTTAAAGCACATATATTCAAAAATCTAATAATGTAAAGAAATTGCCTCTAATGTACAATATAATATTGTAAATATTACTGACGTGAGAGACAAGTCAAAACAAATTTTTTTTGTAATTTTTGAAAAAAAGAATAGAGAAATACGGCGTTTATGTCATCGTATATGCTATATGTGGCACTATTCCTACCAAAAATTTAAAGAACAAATTTGGAGCCGTTTTTGAGAAAATTTTGAAAATCTCCGGAGGGCTGATCTACACAAGAACTACATAAACCCACACACTTCCTTAATTTTCTGATATTAACCTTACAGAGCATGTGAAGTTGTCTTGGAATAAAAATAGGAAATATTCATTGTCGAATAAACGAGGCCTATTTATTCTATTTATTCGTATGGGTTTACACCCGTGTTTTCGACCCAGGCTTTCTTGAAAGCCTACCCCCGATGCGGATCTGGGTATCTTATCGATCAGGCGCACCTCGCGGGCAGTCCCCTGACACCCCTGGGGTGTGACTCTCACATTCTCCGCCAGATGTCGGGCTCAATTAACTATATCTGAACTGTCTGGTTGGGAGAATGTGAGATCTCGTTAGAGCAGGATGTTGTCGGAGGGATTTTAATTTTGCCGGGCATTCGCCAGGGTTCTTTTACATGCCACAAGAGTGACGTAGCTACTGTGAATTCCCCCCCCTACGAAAATCCGCTCACCTCGGCCAGGATCGAACCCGCACACGGGGGGGGGGTACAGAGGCCAGTAAGCTAACCCCATCACCCACCGAGGCGCGCAAACAAGGCCTTAAATGTGCTCTTGTAAGAAAAAAAATATTATTGATCCCGAAACTACGGCAGGGTTGGTGAAATTTATGCTGCGAAGACTGGAGACAATTTATACAATTTATGAAGCAAATGAAAACCTTACACGGTATTCAATTACGTAATATTTTATATAAAAAATAATGGTATCCTGACATTTTGTACAAAAGAGGTATTTTATTTTGTTTCTAAATATGTATCATAGGGTTTGTAATATTCTGAGTTTTTGTAGCATGAAGAAATAAAAAGTAGCTTTTCTGTTGTCTTAGCTCTACGTTTCTCTAATACGCCGATCATATTCTATAGACGTTTGCCATAGTTCCTCACTTACCTAACCAATCCTAGATATGATCAGTATAAATTATTGGAGTGCAAATGCTTAAAGAATAATTTTCCCGATTAAAACGATAGTTTGGAAACGTTACGTGGGTACGAGTACCGGCACATTAAAAACAAGAATTGTCTGCAGTTTCAAAACCAGTTAAAAACGGATGCGTTGTATAAATTCAATTACAAAGCCTTTATATTGACTATTCAACTCAAAATCGATGATATTTTATTATTTTCCTGTAATATTCTTATAATTTTTAGCTTCATTTTAACGTTTTTTTGTTGTTTCCATTGATATAAAAGGCTAATGCTGAGAATCAGAGAAGAACCCACTGTTTTGTTTCATTCTTTTCCTTTTTCACCCATGCTACGAAGAGGTTTTTCCAGTTTTCTCGCAAACGTACAATGTGCACGAATGAGACATTGCGCGCGTTTTACACCTAATCAACGAACGATGAATCTCTGAGAATGAAAAATCACGAAATCAATTCTAGACCTTGAGAAAAGAGGCAAAGCCCATTGCCAGTGTCAGCCGCGTCTGCAACGTCACATTTATTCTAAGAAGGTGGCTCGGATTTGCGTGACCCTGCTTTCCTCGTGCGAAACTGTTGAAGAAACCTGGGCCGACGAAACTTCGCAAATCCTCTTAAACGTTCGGTATAGCTAATTTTGGTTGGGTTTTAGTCATACGTTCACACGAATCACTGTTTTTGAGATTTCACTTAGGTGGCAGAATTTGTTGGCAATGCACTGTGCTCTTTTTCCTCTATGCAGTAGGTGTGCTGTTCTGTACACTGTGACTCCGAACGCGGATAACTGAAACCACAGACCTGTTTGAGTGCAGAAGGAAAAGGAACTCCTTTGGTTTGCGGCACCGGTCATGTCGTGTGCATCTGCTGGAAAGTTTTATTCTGCTTTGCTACTTTTCGAAGGTGAGGGAATACATAAATATCACTTTGCAAGAAGTTTTCATACTACGTTCAAACTCTTGCCGAAACCAGATTATTGTTTGATTATTATTGACCTACGATTTTAATAACAAAAATGATTCCTCCTATTTGTAAAACTGCTTTTTAGCCTGTTTAACATGTCTTCAGTAATGGCCAGAACAATATCTGGGATTTTAATGCATGACAACATTAGTGTTATTTTTAATTTATTACTGGGACTTATGGGTAGTGACTAAGTGGTTAAGTCAGTTTCCTTACTTATCAAGACACGACTTTTAAAGTTTGCACAGTTTGTGAAATCGGGATTCTGTAGTAAATCGATAAATTTTGCAAACTGATTCCCAATGTTAGTAACTTCTCGCCAATACAAAGCCAATATAATCATAGTAATCCGTAATGAGATAATTTAAAGTCACGCCCTTAAAAGTAGGGAAATTTGACTTAACTACTAAATCTCTGCGCACTTCAGATCTTCCCAACCATTCCGAATTTGGTATTCCACATTGCGAGCGTCAACATAAATTTCAGATTGCACAAAGAGGCGGCGTCACTTCGCGATGTCAAAACGTGGGAGAACAAAAGCCACAAATCGCCACATATACGAAATGAAATGGTTTATTTACCTTCTACTTGCTTTGTTAGTTGTATCATGAGGATATTGAATTCGATATGACAATTCAAAATTGCCGCTTCGACGATGTTCAATTTTTTTGGATAAACCAAAATGGAAATCAATGGAACAAGAAATTTGTGGAGAAATGGAATGAAAATAAAAAAAAAAATCCCAACAGAAACCAACTACATTACATTTTAATTAACTCTTTAATTTACTTACTAACTTACACATTTGTGTGTGTGTGCTTTGTTAAAAACTCCTTTAATATTTCCTTTTGCTGAATTACTTCTCTTTCATATGTCACACTCAATTTGCACTGTTTTGAAAGTAAGGAAATTAAAAAAATACATATAACCTGACATTTGAACAGTTGATTTTTTTTGTGAGACTATCTTGATGAAAAATATTTTTATTTATTGAAGTAGCAGAGTAAGCCTACAATAAAAATTATTTTAAATATTTTTATTTTTTAAGTATGATTTGATAATTAATATGGTTTATGTTTGTAACTACAATTTTTGTTAAAGTTCTTATTCTCCATTCTCAAGAAGCAAGCTTTGACATACTACGAAGGAAACGGCAATCATGTAGGTAAGTAAGAACGTAATGTTAATCAATTTATTAAACATTATAACTAAAATCCCAATGCAGCATTCTGGGAAGTTTCATGTAATAATTGAATATCAACAAGATAAAACTAAAATTAATTTTATTCAGGTGTATTAGTTATAGTACAAAAATATAAAGTGTGTTAGGTCGTAAGTGTGAAGTAATAATTTTTTAAAATTATATTTAAATATTATCTGTAATAATGAGAACATTTTTTGTAATGTTTCAGTGCAAAAGAATTTCAATGTTACTCAGGTCAGTGCATAGATCGATTTGCAAGATGTGATGGTTCAGTTGATTGTGAAGATGGGACAGATGAGACTTACCAGACATGCCAATCCTTTCAGTAAGTATTGTTAATTTTATATGTTGCAGGCTCAATGACAATGCACAGACACAGATTAGCTAATTCTCTGAAATCATATTCAAAATATTTTTTAATTATTTTATTACAGCCTTAATATGATATTACTCTTATAATAAAAGTTAAATGATACTTATGTCTTCATATCAGGTGTCCACCATATGCTCATAAATGTGAATATGGAGCATGTGTAAATGCTGATGCAAAATGCAATAAGATTAAAGACTGTGCTGATGGATCTGATGAAATGGGATGTCCATTTCCACCAAGCACCGTATGCAAGTATGTACATTTTATTTGAAATTGTAATAGAAGAGAAAAGTGCCAACCAATGTCTTTTTTGAGAAAATGACAATTAAAGGGAAAATTTGTGGCAGAAAATTATGAAGAAATGGTAGAGAAAATATTTATCATCCATTTCTTATTAGATTAATATTTTTGATAAAAAGAACCTGGAAATTTTTGTACTCTTGGCTGATTGACTTTAAAATTTGTTATATTTGGGTATACTTGCTTTTGCACAATCGATTTTTTTATTATCTGTTAAAATTCACTAAACACTAGTCTTTTCTTAAGCAAGTTAAAGGAGATTGCAGTTAAAACATCACAATTTGTTGCACAACTTTTCGTGAAATAATATTTTCACATCTCATAATAATAATTTTCGTGAACCTATAATTTTGGTCAGGGAGCCTAGGAAGTATTCCCACCTTATCTCTGAATCCCTACAAATAAAAATACATGAAACAAAATGATTTTTTAATAATGTAATGTAATGTGTAAATACATGCTTTAGGAATTAAATCTGTTTACCATGGTTTAGGACAATGTTTTGGTGAAAATGAAAAGGATGAGTTGTCCTACTTAGTTTATTTTTTATGTTTAGTCTTTTAACTATTATTTTTATTCTTGATTCATTCTTTCCTGTTGTATTCCTTTTTTCTTTGTTATATCCTCTGGCAGATACACTTCATTCCTCTCCCTGGCCCCCCTACTCCATTTCCCTCTTCACCATCCCTACCCCCTCTTCACCAATTCTCCTCTTTTTTCTTTCTTCTTTCACAGAGCTTACTCTAATCATTTCACTACCGGCATTCTGGTCATTCACATCTCCTTAACACATTGATCATTGTGACCATCAGCTTTAAGATTCCATTCTTACCAATATGTGTTTTTATTGTAATTCTATTATGTTGACAGTGACCAGTAATTGGTCTACTGACAATTCATGTGGTTATTTTACTATTTGCCATATGAGTTTCTTTGCCTTGTGCCTTGCATATATTTTCAATAGTGTTTCAATAGTTTTTTCTCTAAGTGTGCTTTCAATTTTGTATTTCAATACATAATTTAATGTTTTTAACATATTTTTTCTCTTCAAGAGTTCATAAAACCATGTAATCATATTTATATTTGTTTTTTCTTTTGTAGTTTTGAAGTTTGCAAACTGGTTAAGAAAACTGAAAATGAGAAAAGATTAATTCCCAAATTGAGCAACATATTGTAATATTTTAATTGCAATCTTCTCTAGCTTCTTTAATAAAAGAATTTTGTTTAACATACTTTAATAGTTTTTAAAAACTTGATTATCCCAAAACAAGAAAAGGTACCCTAGAATACGAATCTGGAAAGTTCCTAATTTTATACTTGAGAAATGGAAATTGTTCTTACTGATTTTGGTGATATATATTATTCTATTTTCCCTTTGCTCATCTTAATCTTGATGTAGGTGTTCTTCTGAATGTGTAAAAATACTACTAAATTATTTTACACAAGGAATAACAAGAGGTAAAAATATAATTCTGTGACTAATTAGAGAATTCTGATATCATTTTGCAATTCACTTTACAGAAAAAATCAATTTGAATGTAAGTCTGGCATATGTATTGATAATCTCCTCCGGTGTGATGGAACTACAGATTGTGATGATGGCTCTGATGAAACTAAAGAAGCATGTGGCTCAATTACGTAAGTTTCATTCTTTTATTTTCAAAACCATACTAATAATAAGAAAACTATAAACTAACTAATATGTAGACTAGTATGTATTTGTTTTGTGTGCAATATTAATATAACATCAAACATTTTTCACAGTTTGCTAAGGAAAATTTCCTCGTCGTGTTGCACATTGTTGGGAGCAAACATTATTAACAATATACAGCAAAACCCCTTTATAAGAGACACCTGGGGGAATGGAATTTTGTCTCTTATAAGCGGGAACTCTTATAAGTGGGAAATGGGTTTTTGACACGTTTAATGAAATGTTTACATATTTTTTATGGATTAGTAAGATTTGTATGTTATTTTAAACTTGAGGAAACATTAATAACTTGAAACCAGAGCCCATTTAGCCAGATCTTTTGAGTTTCAATGTACAACAAAATCTTGTTGTACGATAGAAGAGATAATACCTGATGTTATTATTCTTTCTATTTAAAATAACTCAATTTTCTGTTGCCCACCTCCCACGGTGAAAGTGTTGGGTTGGATTTTGGGAGGCAAAAGTATGTACAATATTTACAAATGCTCAGTAATCTAAAACTTTTTTTTTTTTTTTTTTTTAAATAGGAAGTTATATCCATCTGCTTCCTATAAGGTCTCATTGCTAATAACTCCCTTTCAGCAAAATTAATTGCAGTCAATGTTGACTCTGAAGCACCTTTGTTTAACAAATAGTTTCTCACTGACTCCATCATCATAACGGCTTCACTATGTGATGGTAGTGGTGGACTCTCGTGATAGTCTTCCACATCATCACCATCACTCTGGTTGTCACAAAGGTCTGAAATGCACGAAATGCCAGCAGTTGCCACTTCTTTATCTGCAGTAACGTACTCTTCAGCCGACCTGAATGGCCGAGGTGGCTAAGAGCGAGTACCAACTCAGCACTTCGGTCCGAAGGGTCGCGGGTTCGAGTCCCGCCCTGGGCATGGCTGTTTGTCCTTTGACTTTGTGTGTGTTGTCGCGGAGGGCCTCGCGTTCTGCTGACCCCAAATCAGAGGAGCCCGCAAGTGTTTGTCTAGTGTATGGTCGAATATGCGTCCCTTCTGGACGTAAAGGGCAACCGGCTGTCGGCTGGATAAAAGTCCTAGGGAAAAAAAAAAAAGAAAAAAAAAAAAAAGTACTCTTCAAATGTAACCCCTGTAAGACCCATTTCGTCCCCATTAAAAATATCTTTCAGTTCATAATCTTTAATGAGGGAAGGTAAATTGTCCTTCCACTCGTCCACTTTTTCCGCACTCACACTGTTGCTTTCCCCACAAATGTTTCTATACACAATATCATGCCTCTTCTTAAACCTATCAATCCACCCATTCGACGCCGAAAAATCTTCAATGTTCTAGCGCATAGCAATTTCATGCGCCTTCTCCCGCAAAATGTTCCCATTAGTATACTCTCTGGGGGCACCTACAGCTGTGCACTGTTGGAACCACTCCAACAGATCCTCTCCAATTCGTTGAAGGGAGACAAACGAATTTTTTCGCCGAACCCATCTTCCCGGCGGCATTGAGGATTTCTTCTGTCTTTTGCATTATCTTTCCAAGGGACGAAACTGGAATTTTCAATCTTTCCGCCACAGCTCTCAGAGATTGCCCTTTACATTTATCAACTTCATTGATAATGTCCAACTTCACGGCTAGCGATAAAACCTTCCGTTTCGATGCCATAACTCGGACAAACTTTTTGCCAACTTCGTTGAAGGCAAAAACAAAACAAAAAAACGCATTAATTCACTCGTGTAGCACTAACGTGCGTATATATACACGTACTAATACGTACATTCACGTACTGGTACTGTATGTACACGTACGTGTACGTAATGTACACGTACTAGTACTAATGCAGTATTACACACTAATAATTACACTATCTACACTCGAAATTGTGTACGTGGCAGAAAATAGCTCCACTGCACCAAAAATAATAGAAATGTATGCACTGCAGCGTCTTCCTAGTTGCCAAGAGACACGAAGCTTACAGAATGAGCTTTCCTCAAGAGAAATTTGCAGCCCCCTTACCCCCCTCCAGGTGACGCTGGTGTGCAAAATCCTACTCCAGTCTATTTAAAGCACGTGCCCTAACCCTTACGAAGCTGACGAAATTCTTGAGTCACCTGGAGGAAACTTTCACGCTTTGTCTCTTACAAGCGGGAAGGAACGCATGGCGGGGCATAAAATCTTGTCTACAATAGGCGGGAATCTCTTATAACGGGGTCTCTTATATGCAGGAAATAAATACATTGTTTATATACAATTGACCTCGGGACCGTGAATTTTGTCTCCTATGTGCGGGATTCTCTTATAACGGGGTCTCTTATATCGGGGTTTTGCTGTAACATTATAATATTATTTTATCTTATCATACAATTGTAATTGTATATGTGACTCAATAAATATTATTATTATTATTATTATTATTATTATTATTATTATTATTATTATTATTATTATTATTGTTGTTGTTGTTGTTGTTGTTGTTATTATTATTATTATTATTATTATTATTATTATTATATTAAACAATGACAATAATGATGGTTATGGCATTAATAAAGCTGTGGAAGTATTGTGTTGAACAAACCATTTAATATTCAATTTCCTATTACTCAGGTGCCCAAGCTACTCATTTCAGTGTGATTATGGAGCCTGTATAGATAAGGATGGCTTATGTAATGGCATTAAGCAATGTGCAGATGGTTCTGATGAGACAACAAAAAGGTGTGGTATGAACACCACAACCCCTAAACCTACCACACAACCTATGCCATCTGCTAGCTGCAAGTTGCCTCCACAACCTGAAAATGGGCAATACAAACTTGGAGGCTGTAATCCTCCATGTCAATATAATCCTGGACAAATTGTAAACAATGCGTATTTAATCTATACTTGTGACCCTGGCTTTGTGTTGTCAGGATCACCAGCTGTATATTGTGATGGAGGGTGGTCTAATGCATTTCCCACATGTTCTCGAAGTATGGAAGATTGCAATAAATATAACAATAAAAAATGCAAATTACATTATCATAAATACTAAATATTTAAGTGAAAGAAATAAATTTCTTTTTCAGCTACTTGTTCAGAACTAAATTTTCCATCTCGGGAAATAGAATGTATATTAAATGACCAACAGGTGAAATGTGATCAACCTATGGCTCCAGGAACTAAAGCTTTCGTTAAATGCAATGCTTTCTACATAAATTATAAAGAATTAGATGATTTTGTTACTACCTGTCAACCTGATGGAACATGGTCACTTCAAGTACTTCCCTGCAATCCAAGTATGTCTAAATTTAATGTTTGTTTTGTTTTGTTTTTCGAGAAAATTTTGGGATTAAAATAAAATGTTCAAATATATATTTATGTTGAATGAATGTTCATGTAGTTGTTCACTATATTGAATGGATCAATTCTACACCGGTACCAATTTGTCAGGCCAATGGACTAGACAATTCAATAAATTGCATATGTGGAGAGGCAAGTTGTCCAAAATAATTTTTTGTCGGGAGGTTGGTTGGTTCCGACTACATGACCATCAGTTCGCTCACCCTATTACTGCCAGTCAAATTGTATTGTGTTTAGTAGTTTTGGGGAAACCTACTAGTCCTTAAAACAGTGGCTCAAATGTGAAATAGTGGTTTAATTGGAAAGTTTTCGGGTACTGGTACTTGAGGGTTTTGAGGTCATTGAATATATGATGTGGAAAATTTCAAAAAAATTATATTGCAGATCAAATTTGGCAGAAAAAAATTAAATAAAACATAAAATGTGAATTTCTTTTGAAAAGCAGTAATGTAAGCAAATTTTCACAGTAATTATGAGAATGAAAGCAACATGTTGAAAAGTAATTGTTTATATTGTAGCAATTACATACAATATCAAAAGGAAATCATTATTAAACGGTATACAAACTCCTTTATTCAAACACATGTCAATAGTAGTTGCAGCAAAATGTAGCAACTTCTGTGATTTTGAAACGTAATATGCAGTATATACCAGAAAATTGCAAATTTGACCGAATAATTGTAAACAACAATACATGCTTTTTCAGAATTTCTCATTTATTTTTTCTCTTCAGAAATTAACAAATATTATTTACTATTCACTTGTACAAAATCTTTTATCTCATGTTATTTATTTATTTATTTTATTTTGGGCCATTTATTTTGGCCCATTTGATAAAAATGCTAACATTAAGAGCAATAATAACAATAATATAATTAACTCTCCATTTTATGGCTGGCCTGCACTATTATTTTAAACTATTAAATACATGACTTTTTAATTATACTGCATTTCACTTTACTTCACTTCACAACATTTGCACTTCACTTCTCTTTCTACTTCTCTATTGCACTACACTTCACAACACTACTTCACCACACTTCAATACAATACTACTTGAATATAATTATGTATTTAATGAAGCCACACATTTAGTAGTTATTATCACAATACTAATAGTAACAATAGCAATAAAAATAACAATAATAGTAAGAATACCTGCGATAAGCCTAACTTATTAAATTAATAAAGTTTACAAATATCATTAGTTACTTTACTTTTAAAACTTTGAACACCCAGAGGGAAGGGTTCCAAGTTGAAGAAGAGTTGTCGCAGACAACTCATTTCAGTCCGTTATTGTTCTATTTGTAAAGAAAAATTTTCCAACATCAGTTCTCTGTGGCCTAAACTTAATTTT
Source organism: Teleogryllus occipitalis (assembly GCA_011170035.1). Classification (NCBI taxonomy): domain Eukaryota; kingdom Metazoa; phylum Arthropoda; class Insecta; order Orthoptera; family Gryllidae; genus Teleogryllus; species Teleogryllus occipitalis. Next base: position 32,397 of record BLKR01003530.1, on the reverse strand, counting down.
GTGCTTGTGATCCCCTCTACTAAAGTACGAGGGTCTACCGAGTCGGATGTAGATATATTTCCAAGCTGGATAACTGGCATACGCTTTGTACAGGGCATAGAGTCTTGCCTTAACTCTCCTAATTTCTAGAGACTCCTATTCTACATTCTTCCTATTGCTTCGGAAAGTAAATTTATACGCTCTTCTCTGTACTCTATTGAAATATTCCTTTTGTGAATTTCTATAAGGGTTCCAACAAACAGTCATATATTCCATTAATGGATGAACTAGAGATAAGTAAGCTAATTCTCTCGCTTTCGCAGTACTCTTTTTTAGTATTCCAGAGTAAAGTCCAAGGACCTCCAGGCTTTTCCTACGACACAGTTTACCTTATATTCCCAACTCAGTTTGCTATCAAAAATTATTCCCAAGTACTTACAAGACAAGACTCTTGGAATATTTTCGTTGCCTAAACGATATTGAGTTTCACTATATTTGCGGCCCTTAACAAACATGATGGTTTTGCTTTTCGAAATATTCATACTATTTTTTTCCGCCCATAAATGTAATCTATCTAAATCACCCTGCAAAATATGCTCGTCTTCTTTTGATTGAAGAACTCGATATGTTATACAGTCATCTGCAAATAGCCGTACCTTTGAATATAAATTGTCTGGCAGGACATTCACAAATGCGACAAACACGAGAGGTTCAATAACGCTTCCTTGAGGTATTCCTCAAGTTACTTATGCTAGAGTTGAAAATTGTTGTCCAACTCGGACTTTCTGTTTCCTATCTCGAAGAAGCTCATCAATCTACGGCACAACTCTGGTGTCAATATCCGATTGCATTAATTTATGAACCAGTTTATCGTGTGGGACCACATAATTATTACGGCGTCCACCCTCCAACTATCATCAACTTCATCTGCTATATCCTGACACAATGATACTATCTGACTCTCGCAAGAAAAACCATATGAGCATAAGGTACAAGTAAAAGAACAAGGTAGGCCCCTTCCCGATTTAAAACTCGAAGTTTTAAGCAGCAGCCGAGGCAAAACGTATCGGTAAAGACATATATGAAAGAAACAAGTGAATACGCGGATGTGATAGATTGGATGCTCTTTTTCGTTTTTCATGCGTTCATTTTGGTGGGGAAAGCGTGTAGTCAAAGACAGGGATGAAAGATCTTGTGCACCTCTCCGCGAAAATTAAAAACATGAGAATTCGAAATCACATTTGAATAATCAAGTTCACTTATCAAACTTGTGACAGTAAACGTACAGTCTCAACTGGATTTTACATATTGGTCAAATATTCAGAAGCACAAAGAAAATACCACCAAAATAATAAATTCTTTCTAATAATATTCTTTCGAAAATAATAAATTGTATTAAGTTTTGTGGAGCGTTTTTACTCACAATACGTGGCTACAGTGAGACAGACGATTCGTCTAATCCTGGAATATTTCGAGGATTGATAGATTTCAGCTCTAGATCAAACTTTGAAAGATGATTTACAGAGTTCTTCTCAATTTAGAGGAACCTCTAAAAAAATTCAAAATGAACTTTGGGACAGTATGCTGGCTCCGTAGAAATTACACAGGAACTGGGACAGACACGTTTTGCCCCATTAATAGCCGACGAAACTACAGACAGTTCTTTGACATTTCAAATGGTAATACTGTTGCGTTGGGTGAAGACGGCATTCGTGTTGAAAGATTCTAGGGATTCATTCTACCTCCTAAACATGATAGTGACAGTCTGGCTCATACTATGTTCACTCAGATTGAACCAACACAACAAATGTTTCAACCGAAAAATTGATTGCACAGTGTTACGATGGGGCTACCGTGATGAGTGGACAGCATGCAGGAGCTCAAGTAAAATTAAATCTAAGTATCTTAAAGCTCATTTCTTGCACTACTATGGTCATCAGTTAAATATAATAATGCAACAGTCTTTTGTTCTCAGAATAAACAGGTAGTACGCGTGTTCTTCACGAATCTTCAAGAAATCGCGGCCTTTTTTTGCTCATTCGCCTCAAAGAAATGCAGTTCTGGACAAGAGAGTTCCTCGTTCTGCACTGACACGGTGGAATTTCGCAATTCGCACCGTAAACATGATTTTTGAATACAGATATCAACTCATAAAATGTATGCAGGAGATTAAAGAAGAAGTTACCCAAGTAAATGCAATAAATCAAGCATCGACAATAGAGTGAATGTTAGAAAATGAAGTATTTGTGTTTTGATTAACTTTTTCCCCCATATTATGCCTCATGCCTTTGCAACCAGTTGTAGAAAAGGAAAATAGATGCGGTTTATGCCCAATAAGCAGTAAAGTCGTTTGAAATAAGTATTCAAAGATTGAGAGAGAATGTAAATCAAGTAATTGAAGAAGTCGCGAAATTTTACGTTAGTACTTAAGTACATGAACCAAAGAGTTGAATCGAGAAGCCAGCGATTGTTCGTCGCAATTCTGCAATTGAAATATGTGTTGTGATTACATGCAGTTTAAAGTCTCGAATCGAGTATTCTGGACACTTGGTATCTCCAACACTTTTAGTGCTAGATTATTTTGGAAAATTCGCGTAGCAATTTCCCCTCTCAAGAGTTAAATATGACTAAATAAATCTACCCTTCCATAGAAAAAGAACGCTTGGAAGCAGAGTTATCAGTTGTATACGAGAGAGAGAGAGGAATTTAAGAATATCCAGGGATTCATGCCCCTTCTAAATGTTTGCATAGAAATATCTTGAGATAATTTTAAGGAAATTGTAAGGTTGATAGAAATTATTCTAACTTTCCCCTATGACAGCAGCTGAGGCGGAGAGATGTTTTCCAACTTTGAAGAGGGTAGAAACTTTCCTACTCAGTACCATGTGTCAAGAAAGACTCAATGCTCTCGTTATACTTTCTATCGAAAGAGACTTTGTATCTAAAATTTCGAACTTCAGTGACAGAGTTATATAACATTTTGCTCGCCAAAAGGATCGTCGTCTGAACTTCATTTATAAGAAATAAGGTAAGAGAAAGTTTATTGTTATCTACTTCATGAATTTCGTTTGCCGCAAGGTCCTTTCTGCTAGAAGGGTAGGATTACGAGCCTACTGTCGCTTGAAACGGTTGTTGACTTGGGACTCATAGCATAGCACGCGGTCCACGGCACGAGTCGCTGTCGTGGTCAACCGATTGACGAGTGTAGGGCATGCCTGAGATCAAGGGAACGTGTAGGACTTCTCAGCGTAACGATAACACAGGGTATATTACGTGACAAGTTGATGTTATACTGACCACGTCAGAGAGACCGGTAGTGGTAGCTCCGTGCGTCAACTGATGTCACTGCAGCGCCTCTAACCGGGAGGTCCTAGGTTCGAGTCCTGACGGCGGCAGGATTTTCGACACTACCTTTTCAGCGAGGTCGAATTCAGCTGCTGTCTGGAGGAGAATTCTAGCGGCCGGCTGCTCTGATCGGTAGTTTTCCGTGGTTTCTCCGATCAACACCAGGCGAATGCCGGAGCAGTACCCTACCAAACGGGCGCGCGATCTGTCCTTCCTCTTCCTTGTCCTATCCTCTCTCCTTACACACACACACACTTACACTAACATGCACTACACTGCCACATATTCCGGGAGACCGGTCGGGAGCTTAGAGCTTGTCCCGACTGGGGCGGTGCCCCGCTGGCGGGAGAGTCCTGGTTCGAGGGAAACCCCACTAACCGACGGTAGGTCGGCGCCGGATCTCGCCATCCGGCGGGGGAAGATCACTGCCATCTCCCGAGAAAAAACATGCACTACACTAACGGGACTAATGACCAAAGCAGTTGACGCGCCCGGAAACACGAAAAAATCAATCAATCAACGTCAGAGAGTAACAAAGTAAGTTATGTTATTTTCCTCGCATACCGATATGCTGTTAAAAACAAAATTAAATTGAAGTAATATGAAGAGTCCACCTTCTAATTTAGCGCGGTGCAGAACCACAATGGTATTTTCTTACGAGCCGCCACTGCTAAAGAGCTAGTTAAAGACGTAGTCAGTCAGTTAGAGCTAGTCAGTGATCTCCATCTCGATCGGGTTTTTGTCCAGTTTCCCTGATCCATTAAGCAAATGCTGAGATGGCCCCTTGATTTGCTTCTGGACGTAAATGTAGCTTCACTATGCGCACGTTTTGTTGAGCTTTCCTTTTGCTTCAAGTGGTAGTAGAGCTTAGGGTGAGTTTCTATTTAGTTAGCAATACAGAAAAATCAAATCTGCAGTTCGTTTACCGTTGAAAATAAGTTTTCTATAACTCGGAAACGAGAATATCTAGTTTTTGAAATGTTTATCTTTCGCTTTTTTAAAATTATTATTATTATTATTATTATTATTATTATTATTATTATTATTATTATTATTATTATTATTATTATTATTATTTTTATTACTATTTTTCATCTTTCAACTATTAATAGTTAAATTGTTGGGAAGGGATTTTGAAACTCAAGAAAGCGCGCGCAAATGATTTTCTTCCCCATACGTCACATACAGTTTTTACTGTTTCTGACTAAATAAATAACTAAAAGCGCTTGCAGTGAGTAGGAACCTGGAGCGGCTGTGGCCTTAAGTTGCAGTGGCGCAGTAATGTGTTCTCTTCCTTACACCAAAAGATCACCGATTTTTGTTTCTATTTATAGGAATTTATTATTGTGTTATTTGTACGTATTGTTAAACAACTGATGAAATGTTAGTTTTTCTTAGTAGTGGGTAATAAACAATGTTTCCTTTTAAATTGCTGTTTTGCTATTAGTTTTCCATTTTCAAAAGAAGCCGTGTGCATTAAAATTTTTGAAAATTCTGTTCGGATTATCAACAATTTCTGATCTCCGAGGTTTGAATTACTGGAGTTACTCTGTACCTAACATTTTCCTTTCTTTCTTCTGAAGAATTTGAACTTATTCACTTGCCAAATTTTCCGAACATGTAAAACAAGAGATTGTAAGTACCAGTTGATTTTTAAAGCCTTGATTACTATGCTCGATTTCAATTTCAGAATGTGGAGAACCCAATCCTAATGGTGTACCGTTCGTTTCTGGTGCTAATGAAGCTAAGAATGGAGAATTTCCTTGGCATGTAGGCATATACCGATTGCTTCAAGGGCGTTACCAGCAAGTGTGTGGAGGCAACATTATTACTGAACGTATTATTGTTACTGGCAAGTATCATGTGTAAATACCATATTTGTATTGCTAGTATTAAACGTTATTAAAATGCTTTTAAAGATTACAGTGCTTCACAAGCTAATACTTTGTGGATAAAAATGTAATTTACAGCTGCTCATTGTTTTTGGGATACACCTTTACAAGAACAAATTGGCAGTCGTGATTACAGAATCGCTGCTGGGAAATTTTTTCGAGAATGGAACCACCCAAATGACACTCGTGTTCAAATATTTGAGGTGTGTGGAGTTCAAAACCTTTAAAAATTCCAATGTGATGATATGGTTTACAGTATATTCATGTATTTCAGATTGACAGTGTAGTACTTCCTCGCATGTTCAGAGGTAGTGGACGGAATTGGGCAGATGATATTGCAGTGGTAAAACTAAAAAATATTATTATGATGACAGTAGGAGTTGCACCAATTTGTGTGGATTATAACAAGAAGTTTCAGAATTTATTCTCTCCCGGAAAGAGTGGAATTGTAAGTATTATTATAACATAGGTCATCTTTAGTTTCTTTACATTCTCTAAGGAATGAAATACACTTTAGTTTTAAAATTAGGAAGAGATTTGGAGGGAGAGGGCAGACAAAGAACCGAAATAAAAAATTGTAGGCTTTCACGGCTGGATATATTATTAAAAATACCATTCGGGCTACATAGCCGTGGTTGTTAACGCTGCAAGATAAAGATAGCTTCAGTAAAACTGTTTGGGAGAGCAATAGAATGATGGATGGGGTTGCTCGCAAAGCGTGGCTACCCACTTTCTAGCTTGCCACTAGGGAAAATGCTGAAAAACAATTATTCGAGAACTATTAGTTTATCTCAGCGTGATAAATATTGATGATGGAAGAAGCTTGTCAATTTTACCTTGTTGCCAATGTTTCCTTCGACGAACAGAAGATTGTTTTCTGTTATAATTCATGCGACATACCATTTCAGCATGCTATCGCCTCTTACGCGCTCAAAGCACCCACAGCTACCACTAATCAAATTTAATTTCTGCTATGCCGCCCACATGAGAATTACCCCGCCTTTTTACTGACGAGGCGATCTTTTGTGTATACGCACGGCTGCAAGATTCTTCAACAATACCCCCAACAATACAATCATAAAGTCGTTGTTTTTCTTCGAAATCTCGACATTGAGAATGTTTTTGCGCGCTAAAACTTGTCAGCAAAGGTCGCAATACCAATCCTACATAATTAAAGTAATAGTCGGTAGCATTTATTCGTGCATCTTAACGGTGTTTTACTTGCGCGAGGCGAGTCGAGTAACCGCGAAACTGTGTTCGGCCACTATCCTTTTAAGTAATGCTATTCTATCGCTCCTTCATTTGGAGGACTTTTAATTTTTGAAATGTTGATACTTCACAGTGTCTCCGGTACCTGGCGCGGCCTACCGGGCTTCTGCGAAAACAGTTCAACTCTTCAACTGTTTTTGTCCTTCCAAAGACTTTCCGTAAAACGCAATCCTGCTGTACAAGGCACTTAGAAAAAGTGAAAGTTTTGCAACAATGCTTCTGGGACAGCTCCTTCGACTGCATTTCAGCGACACTCCATTCAGCACCACCCCCTTCGTTTCTGTCACCCCCTTCCTGTGGTGTGGGTCATACCTGCTCAAAGCAAAACAGGCCGCGTCTTAATAGTTTCCTTCTTTCACAATTAACTTACGATGCGCCTCAGTGTAGAGCAACGCAGTTTTGTGGTGGAGGAGTATTTCCGAACGCAATCTTTCAAAGAGTGCGGGGCAGTTTTCAGAGAAAAATTTTCATCTGAGTCTATTGCGAACAAGAGTACCATATTTCGGTTAGTGAAGTGCTATCGTGAGATGTGATGTGTGTTTGATCGGAAATGCAGTCTCTGAATTACAGTGCTCACGCAGCAAAAACTAGAGGAAGTTCGGTATGTTCTTTCAACTTCCCCGAAAAAAAAAAAATATTAAGGAAGCTGCAGTAGCAATGTAATCTCTCGTATGGAAGTGCATACTGTCACAAAAATTGAAAATGTGCGGATTCAAACAGCGGACTACTCAAGAGCTTAAAGTTCCCGATCGGGCTGTTCGCATGAATTATTGTAATTGGCTACGGCGAATTGTTAGCGAAGGTCTTGATGCACTTGATAAAGTGTTTTTAGTGACGGATACGTATCAGAATAAATTGAAAAATTATTTTTAATATATTTTAATTAGTTAATTATTTTAAAGTAACCTTATTCAGTAATAATAATAATAATAATAATAATAATAATAATAATAATAATAACAAAAATAACAACAAACATTTGTTCTGCGAATCTGAATTAATAATTTATTAATAATTATTTAAAACAGAAAATTATAAAACATTCATTTCTGGAGGATATCTTCTGGAGCGTATGTATTTTGTTATAAAACTAAAACAAGTCAATTAAATTTACCTCAATGAATATTTTATGACTTGATTAAGGGAGGGAATATATTTTCAGAAAACGCCTATGTTTATACCTATAATACTCGACGTAGTAATCATATTCATCAGGTGACAGTATCAACAGCTCATTACAAAAGATTCGCATATAATACATGTACATTATTTTACAACACTTTGCCAGATGACATTAAACGATTAAATTCGATAGAAAAGTTTAAATCTAAAGTGAAATCGTTTCTGCTGCATAACTGTTTCTATACAATTAGAGACTATACTGAGCATCAAAAGGAAAGTAACATTAATTTTAACAGTGATATTTAATGTATTATTTACCATTGGACTGTATAATTCTAAACAATATGTAACAAATATTGTATCGCAGCTTCTGGGTCAATGACCCCCATCTCGTTCAGGTTTTTCGTCCAGTTTCCCTGATCCATTGAGAAAATGCTGAGGTAGCTCCTTGTTTTGCATCTGGACATAAATGTTACTTCATTATCTGTGCACGACTTCTAGAATTCAGTGGGAAATACAGTTATTGAAATTATTGTTTCCATGTTGTCGCGGCAGGAAGTATTATTCCTAGACGAAGGACATCATGGATAAGAGCCCAAAATTTATTGCTTATTTATCCTTGAAAATAGATTTTATTACATGGGAGCGGTTTTTTTGTTTTTGTTTTTAAATTCAAAATTCAAGTAGTATATGGCTTAAGGAAGAGATCATAGAATTTTGAAAACCTGCATAGGATTCACTTCTCCCCGTAGCACCTCATACGCAGTTTTAATTGTTTTTTGACATTAAATAAATAAATAAATAAATAAATAAATAAATAGACCCAATTTACACGCCGCGTTTCGACGAACGATTTCGGGAGTGGTGGTGACCGTGCGCATGCGCACAACGGCATCTGATGCGGCAGAGCCGCTCTGCGCAGGCGCGCTTGCACTAAAACAAACGGAATCGGGTATAGAGCGATTTTCCTAAGGATGAGCCAAAGTAACAGCTAGTGCCGGCAACATAACTGAAGGTTCTGTGGTCGTTGTGCCCTCCAGCCCATTAGATTCCCTTCCTGCATTCGTTCGTTTGCAGTTGGCTAACTTGTAAATAGCTTCGACACTTCCTTTTGTGGTGCCCTTGTTCGACAAAAATATAGTGCGCTGTGAGAAATAATTGATATTAGGAAGTGCAGTGTTATGTGCTCTTCTGTAAAAACTCTTTTTTTCTTTATATATTACATTTGTTTGTGATAAATATTATGTTTATTTTAAAACCGAGACTTGAATGCGAGATGCGTATCGGTGCACGTGTTTCCGGCTTAAAATCATTTTTGTTTCTATTTACATTCGTGGCAGTTTTCTTTTACTGATTGTGAGAGCATGTTAAGAGATTTTCTACATACGTAATTGAATTTAAATATTTCCCGGACTTACGTACATATATATACCTCAGCGAAACTCTTGGCCTTCTGTATTCTGGTGTTTTCACAGGAGCCATTAGCACTATACGAAGGGGCGTGACTGAACAGCTGTCGCGGCGGAGGGATACTTCTCCGAAATACATGTGATGTTCACTTGTTTTCGCGAACTGTCACTTTGGCTCATCCTTAGAAAGATCGTTCTATAAATCGGGTAGTACATCTGTTTAATGCAGAAATTGAAATGATTGAAGGCGTTGTCATTGTCAACAATAGTATTTATTTTAAAAATAGCAGCTTTCGATGGCTTAGCCATCATCATCAGTTTTCTGGTACAAGAAAAATATAAAATTAGAATTAACATAGTTACCTAATTTTAAAAACATCTTAAGAAATGAAAGGAGAAGAATTAAAGAAAAGAAAAAGAAAGAATGAAAGAAAGAAAGGGGGGACGGAGAGTTAGATCTTTATCTCTCTCTTAAAGATCTAACTCTCTCTTAAAGATTTAATAATGAGCCATCGAAATCTGCTATTTTTAAAATAAATACTGTTGTTGACAATGACAACGCCTTCAATCATTTCAATTATGTAAATGTCAACTACAACTCACCACTGAATCAATAATGCAGAAATGGTAAAGGTGGAAATACATGGTTGGGTTCCTCTGGTCCACCTATTTTAGCAGGTTCTACGCATCACCAGCTTGAGTCAAGAACCACGTGACCACAGCACGGGCACTTCGTTTGAAAAGCCAACCAGACGCTGGCCACCATGTCGCTTGGAGAGCGAGAAGTGTTGAGAAACATTTTGAAAGTGATACAGACTTTTCAACGCTAACAAACCAAAACTAACACGAATATGTACAAGATGCAATATTTAAAAGAAATGCTTCATTAATTTGTTTCAATGGCTTGTAACGAGGTGATAATTTTGCTATCTGGCAGAATTTAAAATTCCCGCTAATATTGTGACGCGAACTGGAGTTTGAAGTTCAATGGCTGAGGTCGGGTACGATGCGCAAGAGCTCACCCTCCCCCTGGAAATGTTGGTGGAGATGGCGGTTCTCTAGCATAAATCTTTATTTTTTTTATTTACTAGGTGACCCGGCGAACTCTGTTCCGCCTTGACAGCCGGTCCCATCTTTTTCTCGCGTCGCACTCACTGTGAGAAACTGTACTACCCTTGTTGCACTGCGTACGTGCAAAAACGTGCGTTCTCACACAGGAACGCTGTCGAACGGGATAAACAGTATCCTATGTCCGTCTCCTGGCTCTAAGCTTCCTGCTCATCAAGTCGGTACAGCCGTTCATGAGTTATAAATAGTGTAACTAACACGACTATATATAGATATAACGGCGAACGAAAGGCGGCTATCATTATCGCCATCTGTTATCAGTGCGGCGTTACAACAATGGGTTAAAACAGGCAACAATGACTGCTAACATGCGAAATCACGCGAAAACGTGCGAAAACGTCCAAAAACGTGCGTTCTCACACAGGAACGCTGTCGAACTGGATAAACAGTATCCTATGTCCGTCTCCTGGCTCTAAGCTTCCTGTTCACCAATTTTCAGCCAAATCGGTACAGCCGTTCTTGAGTTATAAATAGTGTAACTAACACGACTTTCTTTTATATATATAGATTTATTTAGTCAAAAACAGTCAAGAACTGTATGTGACGTATGGGGTAGAAAATCATCTGCGCACGCTTTCTTGAGTTTCAGAATCCCTTCCCAACAATTTAACTATTAATAGTTGAAAGATTAATAATAATAGTAATAAAACAAATTTTAAAAAGCGAGAGATTAACATTTCAAAAACTAGATATTTTAGTTGCCAAATTATAGAAAATTTATTTTTAACGGTAAAGAAACGAACAGACTTGATTTTTCTGTATTGTTAACAAAATAGAAACTCATCCTAAGCTCTACTACCACTACAAGCAAAGGAAAGTTCAACAAAACGTGCGCATAGTGAAGCTACATTTACGTCCAGAAGCAAATCAAGGGGCCATCTCAGCATTTGCTCAATGGATCAGGGAAACTGGACAAAAACCTGATCGAGATGGGGGTCATTGACCCGGAAGTACATTATTTGTTACAGGCATATTGAGTCTTTTTTTTAAATTATACAATGCAAATATAAACTAATTCATCATACTATATCTTGTTTTTGTTAAAGTAAACATTATGTTTCTTTTTGGCGATCAGTATAGTCTCTAATTGTATAGAAACAGTTTTGCAGCAGAAAAGATTTTACTTTTAACTTAAATTTGTGTACCAATTTTAATTGTTTAATTTCATCCGGCAATGCATTGTAAACTAGCGTACATGTATTGTATGTGGATTTCTTGTAGTGAGCTGTTGATACTGACACTTGATGAACATGATTTCTACGTCGAGTATTGTAACTATAAATATCAGTATTACATGAAAATATGTTCCCACCGTTAAGTAAGTCAGTTTTGACAAATGCTACAGACTCATCAATAAATAGGCAAGGCAATGGTAAGATTCCAAGCTCAATGAAAAGAGGCTTGCACGGATCACGTGGATGGGATTTTTTCATTATTCGGATAATTTTCTTTTGCAATCTAAATGTCTGGGAACTAAAGGATGAGCTTCCCCAGAATATTATGCCATATCTCAGGCGGGAATGTACATTTGCAAAATACACGCAACGAGCTGCATGAAGGCTGACAGAATTAGAAAGAATTCTGAATGCATAACATAATGAGCTTAATTTAGTGTTTAATTCTGTTATATGTACATTCCATTTGAGGTTTGATTGAATTGAGAGACCTAGAAATTTTGTTACCTTAACATCAGCTAATTGCATATTGTTCATTTTCAATGGAGCATACGATTGCCGATTTGAAATGCAAAATTGCATTGATACCGTTTTTCCTTCGTTAACTATTAATTTGTTATTACAAAACCAATTTGAAGCATACCTACAGGCTTATTGTGTGATTGCAAGTATGATCTCCTTCTTCCGATATTTTTATACCAAATCTACCTTTTCATGGAGAAATCGTTCTTAGTTTAATAATTCTTATTTATTGACGCCTAATTTTACCTTGAATTGTGTAATGAAAGTGTTAGTGAATTTAAAAGTTCTAATTTATTTTATCATTGGTCATCTGATAATTAATTTTTGTTTTCAGGTAATGGGATGGGGATTTACAGAAAACCAAACCCAAAGTGACACCTTGCGAAAGGCAACATTGCCATTTGTGTCTTTTGAAGTCTGCGAGAAAAACGTGCCCGCATCGTTTATGCCGATCCTTACGTCTGACAAATTTTGTGCAGGATACAATAACGGTACGTCTCTTTCAACAGTTGTTCGGAACTATTCAAGAAGAAGTGATTATTTTATATAAAGCACCATTGCTTAATACTACAGCACAGGGAGGAGTAGGATGGAGATGTGTAGGAAGACAAAGAAGAAGGTGGCCAGACGAATTTGTTAGGTCATTTATGGGACACATAGCTAGAGACAGAGTAAAGTGGAAAGAAGTGATAAATTAATTTCTAGAACGAACAAATATGTAAATATATATGTAAATACAAATGTAAAATACATTTCAAGATAAGTGGGTGTGGAACATGCAAATGTGTCCAGCAAATTATTGTGTAACAGTGAATGTAGTGCAACAGGAAAAAGCAGAGATTTCATTAAGAACTTGTGGACTATATATCGATATAATAGAATTGGGAATGTTAAATCGGAAAAAAATTAACTTCGCGAGGTTTTAGCTCACCTGGTAATTTGTTTTTTGAGAGCCACGTCACCCGAGAGTGGGAGGCTTTTGTCTTGGATAGGGCTGTAATATAAAAATTATAATAATTCAATTATATATATATATATATATATATATATATATATATATATATATATTAATGGATGGAATTGGAATGTGTGGTCGCAACAAGGTTTGTGGAAACTGATGGGGCCGTGAGTGTAGAGCAGCAGCTACTCCAAAAAGGGAAGTTGACATTTTTTTTTGTTTTTGTGTAGCAAGACCAAATTTAAAATACATTGTAGGACAAAAATTGTGAGATTGTGGTTGGATGCAACGCTAAATGGATCCAATAATGAGTAGTAGTAGAGTAAATTTCGGAAGGTGCACCAATAATAAATTAAAGAAAGTAATTCAAAATATTTAGTATTAATTAGCAGTGTCGTTAAGTAAAAAAATATTTGTGATTGTTGAATTTTTCTTTGGCTCAAGTAATTATTTAAATAATTACAAGGAAATAAACGCAGTTGTCGTTATTCAACTATAGAAACAAATTTCAGATTTTTATTTTTAATTAATGAGGATTAGTCCCTACAATAATAATAGTGTTATTTACGGTTTCCCGTATGGACCGGTTCTGCGTACCCACGGATATAAATTCGTCGATGTGGCTTCCTAATATTACGACGAGCTAGTAAATCAGAATAATGGTATCCAATATCTTGGGAGAGATTGATGGAAATATAATATTGTTATTGTGATAGGAGATAAGGATAATATATATATATATATATATATATATATATATATATATATATAATATAATAATATAATATAAATAATATATATATATATATATATAATGATTTAAAAAATTAGGTATTCTGCCACGGCATCGAGCGTGTATTTTTTACAATTCGTCGAGGTTGTGTATCAGGTGCAATGTTTGCATTTTGCTGGTGACTGCATCAATTTGTTTTCGTAGTGTATTTTGTAGAGAAATTCGGACATTGAATTTATTCCATTTTACTAAAGTAGTGAAATAATTTCGTTTACTGTTGGGTCTTAATCTATGAAATGTCTGTATTGTTCTGTTGTGTACGTCCTGTGTGACAGAAATTCTGCAAATCAGATTATTTTATGTTGTTTAAATGGAAAAATAAGTTTACCTTCTAGCAACATGTTAGAAGAAATGAAACAGTTTTTTATAGGATATGATGGGACATCAAAAAAATTCACAAATAATATCCGTCATTGTAATTATAGTCTGCCTTCTGAGTCATTCGGTGCTGACATTACATTGCCACATGATCATGGGCCACGTGTTCAATTGTGTAAGTGTTAATATAAAACAATTGATTTTGTTCTGCATAATATCTAATCATCTTGACCATAAAAGTGAATATTTGCAGAGATGTAAAAAATAGCATTAAATAAGAGAAGTTTCCTCTTTCTTCTTTCTATTTAAGAATTTGCTTTGTGAACATTAGCCTCAGCACAGTATTTTACGTTTATCTCGGCTCTCTCCGTCAAATTTTGACGGGTTCTCACTAGTAATAATTATAAGAGTATAATAGTAAGAGAGAGTCCAACGCACGAGTACTTGTGCTACGATTGGTCGCACGAGTGTCGGAATGTAAATATTGGAACAAGATTTATCCACTGTTTCGTTACCAGGGTTCAGCAACGAAATTTTCTGTCAAAATTTCTCCTTTTCCGGCGCACGATTACAATACATTATCTTCTTACAATGTACGAGCGGGAAAGTAAAAATATCAAATTAAACTCGTTTATAATGTTGCTTTAGTGCATTCCTACAAATTTGAAAACTCACTCTTAACATCGCACGTTTTCGAAAGGTGTACTTATGCAGTAAAGCATAACATTATAAATTAATTGATTAATACAAACCTACTATTAAGGATGTTTAATCATACTTTGAAAGGAGTATAAATAACAAAACTATTTTGTTGCAGGTACAAGTGTTTGTGGAGGAGATAGCGGTGGAGGATTTGCTACAAAATTTAAAGATGGAAAATATTATTTAATGGGACTTGTAAGTATAGGAGTTCCTGGTCTAGAAAATTGTAGTATTTATCATTATACAACTTTCACGAGAGTATCAGAATTTTATAATTTTATACTCAAGAATATATCTTAGTAACATTTCCCATTAAAATTGAGCATGTGACATGTTCAAAATCATTTTGGAAATCAGTCCATATTTTCTTTACTGTTTTGTCAATTTAAAATATGTAGTGCTTTCACGTAGAACATTTGTACCTATCTATTTTTACATTTTTATGCGTATTTTGTGTTAATAACAGAATAAATAATTTTTGTTCTACCTAGTGATACTGTAACTATTTGTGAATTGTAACTATTTGTAAAGCTTTTGTTTATATCCCAATTTCCTATAATATCTTTTCAAAAACCAAATATGTACTGTGACGTAACACTCATCAAGACCGAGTCAATTAACAATTTAAATGAATAATCCATACATTTCTACGGCGTAGAACGTGATAAAGAGCTACGTGTGAACAGAGAGAATAGCATCGACGTTTGAGCTTTGTACTCAACGAATTTTCGTGATTTTTGAGTTAAATAAAAGGTAGTGGGTACAAGATGGGTTTCCCCATCCTGTTACTAATCGGTTCTATAGTACAGACACTAAATGTTAAAAATATCTAAAAATTAAAAGAATGAACATTTATCTGTCTCATTTGTTCATTGTTACGCGAGAATAACTGCGACAACACGAATACGAGAAAAACATTTATAATATATATTTTAGGGTGCAGTTGACCCTTCGCTACGTTTTTTCAAGTTGGATTCCGTTCATCAGCCTCGGGGATTCATAAAACAATTTGAGTATGCGAAAATTGTTTCATGAATATCCTTTTATATTCTTAAATGTTGACAAACTCAGAAAAAAAAATAACAGCAGTTAAAACAGACATTGATTTCCAAAGAGTTAATAATAGTAGTAATAATAATAATAATAATAATAATAATAATAATAATAATAATAATAATAATAATAATAATCAACCAAATGAGACCATCGACCTTGTGATTGCAGGATGCCCAGTTCTTGCCAACACTGCATATCTAGGGAGGCACTATCAAGTAGCTAAAATAATCCATAGACAATTGGCATTAAATTATAGACTAATTGAGAACCCTCCCCAATTTTACAAATATTCACCTTCGCCGGTTATAGAAAATAGTGAAATATTACTCTACTGGGATATGCCTATTGTCACTGATAAGACGGTGGATTATAATCGACCGGACATAGTAGTTATCAATAAAATACAAACGTATGCAACAATCATGGATGTACGCTTTCCACTGACAAACAATCTCAACAAGACAGAATCGGATAAGAAGATTTCTAAATACCAGAATTTGGCAGCAGAAATCCAACATGTTTGGCAACTGAGTAAGGTTGAAATAGTGCCAATAATCATTTCAGCCACAGTAGTGACGGACCGATTTGCTTCAGGTCTTACAAAAGTAGGATAATCAAAAGGAATCTGCATAACCATCCAAAAAGCTTTAATCCTACAGACTTTCCATACTTGTGCGCAAATTCTTAAACTGAACGATGGACAAAGATGAATTTCTTCTGCGTCTTTCCTCAGATGTCATTATCAGTTGCATTTGCCAGAGCCTAAGTCATATGACTAGATTAATGGTTCTCAATGCTTACTGAGAACATAATAATAATAATAATAATAATAATAATAATAATAATAATAATAATAATAATAATAATAATAATAATAATAATTTCCCCGTGTGGGTTTTAGTAGAATAGCACCGTGGGACCTCGCCCTATCGTAGAAGGCGACTAATCGGAGCAGCTGTCGACTGTCACTCCCCTAAACATCCTGTCATTCCCACGAACGTCGTGTGTCATTGCTTCAACTTACTGGTGGCACACTTCTGTTTTCTGTCCTGTGGGCCAATCTTCGTATCGGCGAACCCTTGTGTTTCCGACCCCGAAGCTATTAGGTTACGAGGGCTAGAGAGTCGTTTCTGTACTCCTCTTCTATTCTAACTCTATGCTTTACTGTCCCCCCTTTATTTTCTTCCTTGCCATTTAGCTGGCGATAGATCGAAAACGCTACAGGAAGGCGATCCTGAAGGAAACACCAGGGTTGGAGAATCGTTTGGGATACCTGCAACCATCACGGTGCAGGGGATCGGCCCCAGTAGCAGCGGTCGGTGATGAGTAGACATAGGATGTTTA
The DNA here is from genome assembly GCA_011170035.1 of Teleogryllus occipitalis. Taxonomy (NCBI): domain Eukaryota; kingdom Metazoa; phylum Arthropoda; class Insecta; order Orthoptera; family Gryllidae; genus Teleogryllus; species Teleogryllus occipitalis. The sequence goes on along the minus strand of BLKR01003530.1, from coordinate 15,385 downwards.
GGCACTAAAAAATCGTCTTTTAGGCGCCTAAAAAGGCACTGAAAAAGTCAAGAATAAGGAGAAAAAAGGCACTGTCATAAGAGTCATACACAATAAAATGGAAAAATTGTATTTTTTGTCTATAGTGAAACATACCCCTAACTGCTACAATTATTGGGCGATTCGTCGTAACCTGTTTCCGAATTTCTAATAACATGGGCGCCAGGAAAAAGGTTACGATAATATTTTAACTATTATTACTCTGATAAAAACTGAATATTATCCCCCTAGCTGAGTCGATGGGTCACGTCAGAAATAATCGCTTTTGTCTATTAATAGCCGATTACCCGATCTGCCATCTATACAGAATGGCGAGGAATCTGAAAACAGATTATTTGATCTAGCTACTTATTAGCTTGAATTGGCCAATGAAAATCATTTATCTTTCTTTCAAAGAGAAACTTAATGTTTATTTCCTATCAAAATGCAGCAAATTAAAATGTAAAAATTTACAATGAGAAACTTTTTTTTAGTCATGACCTGGTTCGAACCTTATACGGCGATTCTGGTCTTCGCGTGCTCTTGATTGATGCTACCTCGAAGAAACGGCTTCCCTTCTTTCTTGAGGCTCCGAAGTCCGGAAGTCCAATTACCACGAATCCTCTTCTCTTCTTTAAAAACGAACACCGCCGATTCACCGCTTCGCACCTCTCAAATATTTGTTCCAGCTCCACTATATTATGTCTGATGCCCACTCTCTCCGGATAAATATCCAGCGCCTTTATGATTACACAGCAAAAAATTCTCAATTCCATCTTCCGCTTATAGCAAGAAAATATGTAAAGTCCTGTATCGTTCGTGAACCGCACACATTTATAAGTTTAAGAATGATTAGAGTTCACTCGCGAAAAATTTCCAAGTCTTACTTTGATCCACAGCAAAATATAAAGAACTCGACACGTTCCACAAATCTTAGAAAGTATCACAAGTTCACTTCTGGTTCTGCCACGAAAATATTCAGAGTCCGAATATGTCCCTCAAGTCCGATTCTTGCTCTACCACACGAAAATATTTCAGTCTGAACACGTGCTGTAGACCCCCGAAATTTTCACAAGTCCTAACATGCACAAATTAATCTATTCGCGAGCGAACTGCTCACCGTCACGACATGCGACCGAATGAATTTTTTCGTCCATTTAAAACCCACAATGCCTCGCCTTTCTTTCTTTTTTTTTTTTTTACTATCTTGTTTCGACAAAATGCCATACTTCCGTTTTAATAACCAGTCGACGCTTCTTCAACCAATCCACAAATCTCTTATATTTCCTCCTACTCACGCCGTCACCTCTACGGTCAGATGAATGTTCGTTTATCCTGACAACAACCACGACGTCGTTACTAAGGCGCCATATTGCTTATTATTTGCCCTAACCATTTCGCCCATTTACGACAAATATTATGTAATAAAACATGTCCCCATATTGGTATGTCACAATATTATTTTGTAAACTTAAATGCACAAAACCAGTTCGTATATTTTAATGTAAAACTAGATTTACACATTTACAACTCTTCTACATTTTATTTTTAATAGTTTCCATTAACCAGTAATATTTATATATTACCAGTAAGTTTTAAAGAATCACAATTTCAAATTTGCAACGACTGAGAGACAAAATCAGTTTGAAAGCGGAGAAGGATATCTGAACGATGTGACTGGCATATATTTTAGCAATCCAACACTAGCACCACTGAAACTTCTGGGAATTTATCTTTATTTCCACTTAAAATTTCGGTTCTCTCGGTGTATCGTCCATGTTCTCAGATCATGGCTGGTATTTATGAAATAGGGAAATGGAGAAAAATCAGTTGGTATACTTTCGGGAATTCACTCGTAATTCTAAATTTCAAGACGTGAATAGAAGATTTCATAATGAATGGTCACGTTGGACCATCACCGATTTTCCGATATCTTAGCACTGTATATAAATGTAATAAATAAAAGGCAAAAAAGTCCTAAAAAGGTATTTATGCGAAAAATAGACATTTATGCTAAAATAAGCAAAAATAAGCATTATAAAACTTCGTCATATGTCATCATTTGTTATGATTCGTGGACATATATTATCAGCCTTTGAATATGTTCTCTAAAAAAATAGGCATTTCCCTAAACATCCGATGTCTAATGATGAGCAAGCAGGCCACCGGGCGTCGTCACCCAGCCACTGCAATGCCAAGGGGGCGCGGATCACTCGGCACCCCTAGAAGATATTGCTCTGAGTGTTAGCAAACTTTGCGGGACGCGTATGGAAGTTTACAATCCCAGGGTTGAGGAATCCCTTAAAAATCCTCGTCCAGAAAAAAGGCCTGACTTTAGAGCGAAAAGAATGAAAACTGGAAGAACTGTAATACCTGATGACTTGTTCAAGAACACAGCAGTGGTACCAAAGTATCTTACGTTGAAAGAAAAGAAGGAAAATTTGAAAAATGAAGTCCATTTCTAATAGAAAAGTGTACAAGCACCTATGCTGGATCTGTCGGAAGAGAGAGATAATGAAAACCCAGTCTGTACTCTTAATAGAAATATTTAATAACAATCAAGGCCAAACGTTAATAGAGTTGAGCAAAATAGGTACTATCGATATTGAAGAAAACGCTCATGGTACGCTGAATACCTCCAAAGGTGTTGTAGTTTGCAGTGACTTACTAAATTGCAGTGAAGAGGAAATAGTTCACGAACTGGCTTCTCAAGGGGTCATTGCTTGTCGTAGGCTAACAAAGATACAAGCTCCTGGATAAACATATGTGCGGATATCGACAGCATCATTCTACTTCCGACCAGTTAGTATATCTGGAAAACGCAATTCAGAACACCTTTATTAAAAGACAACGTTCCTGTATTCTTCGCTCTGGAAAAAGCGTTTGATAAGACTTGGGGTTATGACATTCTGAGACAACTATATCACTAACATATCAGAGGAAATCTTCCAAAATTAATATCCAGCTTCCACAGTAACAGTTCCAAGTTCGCGTTGTGTATCCAATATCAGAAAGTTACGTACTTGAGAATGGTATACCACAAGGTTCTTCATTAGTGGTACGCTTTTTATCATAGCGATAAACGAGGTTTCACGGCATAAAATCATCAGTTGGATAATTCATGTATGTTGATGATATTGTTCTATTTTAGTCAGACAAATCGCCAACAATAATTAAATTGAAAATGCAAAATGCCTATCTCTATATACTCTTCCAGCAACTGACGAACTCGCCCCGGACAACCTTCCTGGTCGATGACCCCGCTGACGGCCTTATCCACGTTCTGGAGAACCTCTTGCATCGTAGCCTTATTTCGTCTCCTTCGAGCTCCGCCTCATCAGTTTGAGCGACCACTGGGCCACCCCCAATACAACCTCTCGACCGTAGCGTAATTTTCCTCATATCTACGTCGACGACGGCTTGGTAGGCCCCCAATGCGTCCATCCCTATGATGACGTCACGGATCAGTCCCTGGACAACGATCGCCGCTACCTCCATGGTCATTTCTCCTATATTTAGCTCTAACCAGATCTGCTTTCCCGTGGTATTTGCCGCTTTCCGGTTTGCCATCACGACACGAAGCTTCCGCGTCGGCAGCTCTATCACTATTTGACCGCTCTTTCGCACCTTTTCACAAAATTCCTCAGACACTGCACTTATGCTGCTTCCCGAGTCCACTAACGCCTGCACTTCCATTCCATAACACGTGCCTCATAAAATCAAGCACTTACTCGGCTTTACACCTTCAATTTCGTCCTCCCGTAGCAATTCGCCCCTTTAACAACAATGCTGGCCGTTGCCATGACCGTCACAATATTTCCTACATCTTCGTTTGGTTTGTGCCACCGTCTCGCCCCAAACGTATCTAGTTTTCCGTTCTGCTACTTCCTTCCCATCGAACTTGTGTCGCCTCTGCATCTCCCATGTTGCGATCCCTGGCGTCCTGTTCCGCCCGTTCGGCGCCTGATCGTTCACCGTTGCCCGCCCTTGGTTTCGGTTTTCGCGGTGCCTGACCGCCCTGCGGTTTCTCATGTTTCCCCTTATCTTTTTCTACACGCACTTCTATCGCGCACACATCGTCTTGTCTACGCTTTCCATTGTACCGGTTTTGATTACTACTACTACCGGAATTTTGGGTTCGACCGTCTTGTGTGTCATGGTCGTTCCCATCGTTCGCCTGATCAAATCGGCTGATTAACGCATCTACGGTCTCAGGCATGTTGTTCCACAACAAGTTTCGGATTTCGTTCGGCATTTGTCGAATAAGAATCCTAATAATTTCGGCGGGGTTGAACTCTTCACTACAAACTTTGAAAGCACTGACTTTTCGAGTCACAAAGTCGCTCATGCTCTCGGAGCCCCCTTACGAAATCTTTCCGACATCAACTGATATTTCATCTCGAACTTGTGATGTTGGTTCCAATAGCGGCCTAAAAATTTGGCTTTAAGTTCTAGGTGTTGGCGTTAGCGCCTGCCACCAATACTGTGCTTTGGAGCTGAGAGCTTCCTCTACAAATCTAAGCTTCACGCCCTCGGGGATGCTATTTACCATAAAATAGTTTTCGGGAGCTGTCAGAAACGAATACGGTTGCTCTTTATTCTCGCCGTGGAACCGCAAATAATTCGGCAACGAGGCGTGCCCTATTATATGCCCATGGCTGCTGACCTACGTGCCGTATTGTTGTTCGAGCTCCGCGATCCTATGTAAAATTGCCTCGTCGATTTCTTTTGTTTGCCCTTCACCTGCCATTTTCAGGTTATTCATTTCGCCCTGCACGGTTGACCTGATGTTTTTGTCGATCTCGTTCACAGATTTCTCGAGCTGTCCCAACCGAACGTCTTGTCGTATCGCGGCGTTTCTGATTCCCTCTACGCCCTTGCCAATGTCCGACAATTGTGCCTGTTGTGACTGCATTTCTTGCTGCATAGTGCCTACGACCGCCTTCACTTCGTTGATATTTGAACTGAGCTGCTGGTTAACAACCTCCTGAACAGCGAAACGAGTTTCTACTCTTTCTTCCATGGCTTTCGCTTCCTGTTCTACTTTAGAAAATTGCCCGACCGTTTCAATTTTGGACGCGCCCACTTCCTCGCGTATACTTAATACGGCGGATTGCAGCTCACACTGCACCCTGCCCAGCGTGGAGTTAATCCCCCGGATATGATCTGCAACTTCTTCAAATTTACTTTCTATTTTGCCTTGCTAATTACTTTCTAGTCTGGAGTTCATTTCCTGCAGATTATTTTCCAACCTGGCGTTCGTTTCGGCCATGAAGCGCCATATCATCGAGAGGGTAGGTTCTCCCAATCCTGGCTCTTCGCTCGGAGTTCCACTTGCGGTCACCTGATCTATAGCCATCCCCCGTGCATCAATTGCTATGTTCGCTTCCCCCTCTATAGTACATTCCTCTATGTGTTAGTAATCCTCGCCTTCATCGTGAGCAGAAATTGTTTCGGAATCCGATGCGTCACGTACGCTAATCATTTTTCCACTGCGCGTTTCCATTGTTTCGCTAGTAATACTAATACTGACCCCTTCGTTATTTTATTTATAGCACGACGAACCGGTACCCGAATTCACGCTCCACGTTGGCGCGCCACTGTAATCGTTCTTCCTCCCTCCCTATATCCTCCCGTATTCTATTCACGCCCGCACGTTTTGGGCGCCACTCTAATCGTTCTTCCTCTCTCCTTATATCCTCCCGTATTCTATTCACGCCCGCACGTTTTGGGCGCCACTGTAATCGTTCTTCTTCCCTCCCTGTATCCTCCCGTATTCTATTCACGCCCGCACGTTTTGGGCGCCACTGTAATCGTTCTTCCTCCCTCCCTATATCCTCCCGTATTCTATTCACGCCCGCACGTTTTGGGCGCCACTGTACTCGTTCTTCCTCTCTCCCTATATCCTCCCGTATTCTATTCACGCCCGCACGTTTTGGGCGCCACTGTAATCGTTCTTCCTCTCTCCCTATATCCTCCCGTATTCTATTCACGCCCGCACGTTTTGGGCGCCACTGTAATCGTTCTTCCTCCCTCCCTATATCCTCCCGTATTCTATTCACGCCCGCACGTTTTGGGCGCCACTGTAATCGTTCTTCCTCTCTCCCTATATCCTCCCGTATTCTATTCACGCCCGCACGTTTTGGGCGCCACTGTAATCGTTCTTCCTCTCTCCCTATATCCTCCCGTATTCTATTCACGCCCGCACGTTTTGGGCGCCACTGTAATCGTTCTTCCTCCCTCCCTATATCATCCCGTATTCTATTCACGCCCGCACGTTTTGGGCGCCACTGTAATCGTTCTTCCTCCCTCCCTATATCCTCCCGTATTCTATTCACGCCCGCACGTTTTGGGCGCCACTGTAATCGTTCTTCCTCCCTCCCTGTATCCTCCCGTATTCTATTCACGCCCGCACGTTTGGGCGCCACTGTAATCGTTCTTCCTCCCTCCCTATATACTCCCCGTATTCTATTCACGCCCGCACGTTTTGGGCGCCACTGTAATCGTTCTTCCTCCTCCCTATATCCTCCCGTATTCTATTCACGCCCGCACGTTTTGGGCGCCACTGTAATCGTTCTTCCTCCCTCCCTATATCCTCCCGTATTCTATTCACGCCCGCACGTTTTGGGGCGCCACTGTAATCGTTCTTCCTCCCTCCCTATATCCTCCCGTATTCTATTCACGCCCGCACGTTTTGGGCGCCACTGTAATCGTTCTTCCTCCCTCCCTATATCCTCCCGTATTCTATTCACGCCCGCACGTTTTGGGCGCCACTGTAATCGTTCTTCCTCTCTCCCTATATCCTCCCGTATTCTATTCACGCCCGCACGTTTTGGGCGCCACTGTAATCGTTCTTCCTCCCTCCCTATATCCTCCCGTATTCTATTCACGCCCGCACGTTTTGGGCGCCACTGTAATCGTTCTTCCTCCCTCCCTATATCCTCCCGTATTCTATTCACGCCCGCACGTTTTGGGCGCCACTGTAATGTTTTCCTCTATCGAACTCCCATTATTCAATTCACGCCTACACGTTTGGGCGCCTGGTTTCGTTGACATTCTTTGACAAAACAAAAATCCTCACTCACCTGTTGCCCCTGCCTCAGCTAACATATAAAATAGAGCCTTATCTGGGCGTGACTACTGTGATCAATCCATACGGAATTGAAACGGGATACCTGCACGCTTGTGCCTGGGTCAGTTTCTAGCTAAATACAAAACAATACTCATAATCCAGGTATACATGAACCGCAATGAGCGTTCATTCATTTATTTGCTCCTTTTTTTTCAATTAACCAGTTGTCAAGGCAGCTATATGACACCCTTTTATATAAATTGCCCCTCTTATGGCATGCAACATTTTTACACAATGGCATAAATGCCCTGGATTTGAAACATAAATAAATACAAAACCATTCATTCACACTTAAAAACATAAACAAAGTAAACATTCATACCGGAATGCGCATTCTGTGACTTTACACTGTTATTGCTCTTAACTTAACCAACACGACTTGGTCTTCGACAGAATCTTCAAAATTCATTCCCCCCCTCTGTACTTTTCAAATGAAAATATAAATGTATATTTGTTCATGCGACTTTCCTGGTGCTGCTAATATGCGGTAACACACACTGCCATCGCCTGTTGTCGACCAATGTTTTGGTACACAGCTCGTATACCCAACTCCATCCAATCAGCCGCTACCAGTTCTTGAAATCCATGAATCACCATCAAAGTCCCCGTTCAAAACTCTACGATGCACCTCGCACGAACATTTCAAGTTTCATAAAATGTCCGATCGTTTTCACGTCCAAACTTACGCGAATTCCCGTTTTTTTGCAATTTAGTCCACTAAATTGATCGCAGATAATTTTAACTTCATCTAATTGATAGTGTTCCCGCATAAAGTTTCACAAAACTAATTACACTAAAATTTCGAATTTTTTTTATCATACCGATACGAATGATGCGTACGCCGCGAGAGTTCAACTCACACTCCTTATCCTCTCTTTTGCATTGTTGGTCCAGATGCTCTGGGAACATTTTTAAAAATACTTGCCCATCACTGCAAAAACACATCGTAATATGTTCATAGTTCTACGTTTTACGGGCGTCTTGCGTTTCATTACTGGTTTCATAAATTGTCTATTCTTTAATTAAAAAATGTCACATCGTTATATTTCTTCCCCTTCTTTTTCTTTCTTTAAAATAAATATTTCCGTGTTATTTATCCATGATGACGTCACTCCACTACGTCAGGCGGTGCGTCGTTTGTGTTTACTAATCCCTCACGTAATAAATCCTAATATTCAATTTATCTCGGTCCTGTGATAATTTCCCCGTGCCGTGGCTAATTTTGTCGTGATTCTAATATTATACTCTACAATTCCAGAAAGTTTGAAGTCATTTCATCTAGGCGTTCTCGAGATATTTATGAAAATTGGTTTATTTGATTATTTTGCTGTCACAACAATGGGTTCCATTGTATACGTTTCTGCACGCAATTTGCACAGTTTCTTGTATCTTCTTAACTCGCGGTTCGATTTTTCTGATTTTCGCTTTAGATTTTTCCTGAAATTCTGCTCTAACCATTGTTTACATTGCCCTTTCACGCTTTTCGCGTTTTCCACTAATTTCTGAAAATTATATGTCCGCGTCGTCGTCTATTATTTCTTCTGTAGGTTAATGTCTATCTGATGGGATAAAAATTCGCTTTCGGGATCTGCGTGTTCTGGGGTTGTTGCCAAATCATTACACGTGGTGTTCCACTGGCGGACAATGAAACTGCCAAATTCCACGGTTTGCTTTTTGACAGACATTGAACCTGGAAACAGCATCTAGAGTATTTCTTGTCTAGATTCAAAACGGTTCTGAACGTAATCCGATGCATTTCGCATATAAGTTGGGAGCAGGTAGAGAATCCTAACTCCATTTCTACAAATCTATGGTAATGTCCAAAATCGATTAAGGGTGTGCAGTCAACTCTTCAGTCAGGAAGTCAAGCTTAAGGAAATTATATCCCATTCACAATGCAGGCCTTCGTTATTAATCTAGAGCGTTTCGTACTAGTCCTTCCTTAAGTCTGTATTGTGAAACCAGCACTATGTCACTACACCATAGACAAACATTACTACTCAGCTATCGAGCAAAAATGCAGTCACTAACAGAGCACCTAAACTATTCATTGATGGCTAGATCTAACTTGACAAATATTTACAATCGAAGACCTACAGGTACACCTCCAGCCAACATCCGTGTATTAGAAAAAGATGCTGTAACGCCGTTCTACCACCGGTTTTGAAACATAAACCATATAAAGTCCCACCTTGAACGCTTAAAATGCCAGAAGTTCGAATCGACATTACCAGTGTAAAGAAAAAAAGAAGCCTTCTCGCTGAATTAAAAATCGGATTTAGATCAGTTCTCGAAGAGTATATGGAAAATCACACAATTATCTACACTGATGGATCAAAAACCAAACATGGAGTTGGAAGTGTATTTTTTAACTGAAGACACATCTGCATCATGGAACCCTGACACTTGAAGCATATGTGTACACACCCGAATTGTTTGCAAGACGACTACCTGTGGATTCACTAATACAAATGAATCTTCTATCATGCCTCGAATTAAAACAGCGAGAAGCAACAGTTACTTTCATGTGGTGCTCTGGGCACACAGGTATGTCAGGCAATGAAGTTGATTCTGCAGCAAGAAATGCCGCAAAGAAACAATCAGAAATCGAAGTGGAAGTACGACTTCAAGATGGAAGGAATGCTGCTTTAAAGTGCATCCTCAGATCATAGGAGACCCTATTGGATTGCCTTGAAGCGTAATTAAGCCCGATCAAACAGAGCGTCAATAAATGGTCACTGTATGTCAGCTAAACTCGACGAGAACAAGTGTGCCTTACCAGTCTAAGTTTAGGCCATAAAAGATTAACCTTGTCATACATGCTGAAGAATGAAGAGCAACCTATCTACGGCTGTGGTAGAATTCTAACAATGTAGCATCTTCTGACAGACTGTGCAAACCTCTCAAGACTCCGAGACAGATGTGGTGTCAAAGAGAAGTTGAAGGTAGACCTCGGAACAGACAAGATGTTAACTGCCAAAACATTAAAATTCCTGAAAGAGGCGAATCATTTTTATAAAATTTAAATTGTACATGTCAGCTGATCATATTGCCCGGCATCTTGTCCGAAAACAAGACAAGTCATTCTCAGCGTCGTATGCGAGCACTGTGAGAAGTAGTATGAAAAAGTTTCAGTTATAGACTGAGAGTTGACACCTTTCCTCTTCCACCGAGAGTCCAACACACATTGAGCACCCGGCAACCTCCTCGCCGCGCCGCTGTGTTCGTTTGAAGCAACCCTCCATTGGAACTGTGAACAAAACTAGAGGATGCAAGGTTAGCGGCGATAGTGTGCACGTTACAAAATTGAAGCATTTGTGGGAAATACGAGATATGTTTGAAATAAGTATATCTGATGATGAAGAGTCTGGAAGTTTGGCAAAATGCCTTTTTGTTATTGTTACTATTTTATGATTTTTAACAATAGGAATAACTAAGGGCCGTATTTATAAACCTCTGCCAAGGGCCTGCCAGGCCTAGCAGGCTGACAGTGTTCGGTTTTGCGATTTATAAACGGCCACCAGCCAATTCCAGTCGTTCCTTGTCCTCCCAGCAAGCCTCCAGATGGCAGGCCCCTAAGAGCTCTGCTGGCAGAGCTTCATAAATTACCCTTAATTGCACTTCTGGGGTTATTTTAATAAATTTTGATTTTGCCTTTTTGATTGACTGTTTTAGCGGCGGCGATGGTATAACGGTTAGCGTATTGTACCCAAGTTTGCGGGTTCAAACCCGATGGAAGCCGTGGATTTTTAAGGGTGAAAAAATCGTTCGTACGCCTTACTTCGGAGGAGAAGTAAAGCCGGATGTTCCATGTTAGTAGATTTACTGCGTGTAAAAGATCCTGAAGACTAAATGAAGCCCCTGAGCTACTCAAATTGCCTGTTTCGTCGCCCAAGTAACACCTTCTTTCTCCCATGATTGGTGAAAGGAGTGTAACGAAATTTGCGTGGTCAGACGGAAGAGCAGGCCTCATGGCTCGTCTCGTAAACTAGGGCATTTCATTAATATGTTGCCTGTTTTTGCCATTTTGCCTCATTTTTGCCTTTTTCTTCATTATTAGATAATTTCATTTTGTTTTGTTTTTTACCTATTTTAACTTCTGATACCTATTTTTGCCTTTTCCCTCACTATTTTGCTTACGTTTTCTCCTGGCACCGATCGCGATCAAGTCGGATAAACTGCCATTAATTAATATTACCTGCAAGCCTGGACAACTCGAAGGCACGGTAGTGCTTAGTCTTTCTGCGGAAGCAGACACTGTGGTAACAATGTGAATGAAAAAGGAAGATGATACCAATCATGATTTTTGAGATTTTCATTGAAGCCGTCAGGCTTTGTTCGCTCACGAGCAATCCCATTCTACTTTTGACTATGACCACCGATCCCTTTTGCGAATAGCTCTCTATATACGATTCTCAGTGTTGGCGATAACACAAGTGGGAAGAACAAAAAATATAACTCCGTTCTCACTGATCGTATTTCAAGATTCAAAAAGGAGTTCACAATAGAATTTTGAAGAGACTGCGTAGCGAGGAAAAGAAATTCGTAGCCATCATACAGCGTGGTCATGCGGAATCAAGATTGCAAAGAGAATATCGTTTTCTAACACATAAAGTGATAATGTAAATTTTGGGATTGAAATAATTTTAATTATTATTTTTTTACAATTCCTTTTACATGTGAGTTTTCATTGTTTACATGCTATTTTTCACCTCTACTTTAGCTAGAATAATTGCTTTTTTTGAATTGCCTATTTTAGTAAAAATAAATGTCATTTTGCTTGCCTATTTAAGGTAAAATAAATGCCTGGACTTTCGGGCTATGCTGATGATAATATGCTCATGAAAAAAAAGCGTTGCCGTTTAAAGCACGCACATGAGGGCGGCCCTTTCTTTGAACGCGTCTACTCAATGTGTGGCACCGCCTTAGCCTAGCACACTCGTCATCTGAATGAAAGTTGCCAGTTCCTGCCACGAGGTGCAAGAGTACAAAGCGCCACTTTACGCGTCGCAACTAGTTTGAATGGGAGTTGAAAGGCTGTCCGCGACTGTCAATTTCTCCTCCGAAAGACTGTCCACACGTGTACAATATCATTACTCCCAACCTGCCTTCATGTGTAGACGTGACTACTTGAAAGGTGCAAATTACTTTGCACATCACACTTTCAGCTACTTTTTGGTTCGTAGTCGCGAGTTAGTATAATTAATGTGTTCATCAAGTTTTAGACAAGTATAGAGCCTTTGAGTTTTTGAGAGTTTTTGAGCCTCTATTTTTGTTAATGACAACCGCTAAGACTGTGTCAGCATATCGAGAATGACTCTCAACCGTTGACAGATGTCTCAACCGATGTTCGAGTATTTTTATCTCAGCCATTTCGTCTCCACACAGATTGAGAGGTTGCACTGAAAACCGAGCTTCTTTGGGTAAGTCGTATACTAGAGATTTTGAGTATTTATTATTTTAAATTTAATAATTTGCATGTTGCATCACTTACACGTCAAGTGTGGAGAGTAGTTGGCCCTTTTAGGTTAAGGTTTGGTGCGTGATTTCAATTGACATTCTTCGGTTTGTGTTTTATTTGTTTCATTGAATGCTGATGTTTGCTAACAATAGAATTGTATCATTTGGGTGTGATATACTCTCCTATTCTCTCTATTAGCATACGTTTGGATACATTTTAATATCAATTTCTTTAGACTGCAAAACAAAACACACCCTGATGAAATTTATTCCTTTATAGACATTTACAAATATACAATTCATCAAGCCACGTCATGTCAACAGACATTTTAATACAATTATAACATATATAGTTAGGTATAAAAGTTAAAATACAATTATAATAATTTTACATATTTTTTCATTAGGTATTTTAGGCTGTATGGGAATTTTGCAATTAGGAAATCTTTTAACGTCCTTTTGAACAAAGTTCCACATAATGTTCTTATGTGAAGTGAAAGTTTATTATAGAGCAATACAGCAAGACAAGGATCTTGGGCTGTGTCATCTTTACAAGTACACACACTGTGATAAATATTCCTCCCTCGTGAATATATTCATGGAAATCTCTTTTCAGAATAACATGTTGATTTTCTGTCGTTACAGGAAGTGTAAGCACCTTGTATGCATAAAGAGCTACGACTGTCAACATTTTGAATTTGATATCATATTCCATTTAAGACTATTGTTTTAAGTTTAAAAATACATATAACGGTTTTCTATTGTGCTTTCATTAGTCTGTTCATGTTCATCTGTAACGTTCCTCTCCATATTTCAATTACTTACTGCAAATGTGAATAAATTAGTTCGTAATATAAAACTTTTACCATCATATTATTGAGGTATTTAGAAAAATATCTAAATTAGAAAATATTTGAATTTAGGGTGATTCACAATGAATCTTTGAGAATATTCCTGCATTGCAGTCTGAATGTTATCTTGTAGGATAGTCAGGTAAAATATTAAAACGGTGTACTAAAACTGTTATAGAATGGAAGTAAGGAGTGATGTCAAACAAACAAAACCAAACACTTATGTTAGCACTTGATTTGTCATTATTTCCTCTAATTTATTAAAATAAAGTATTGGCAGTCATTTTCTATTTATTTAAAAACCACTTTCCGTGTCTTGCGCGGGTTATAATAACCTTTTCTTTACTTTAGGAGAAATAAATGAAGCTTTTATTCATTTTCAATAATGTCAGATAAAGACCAGTATTGTTTTCGACATAAATAAATAAATAAACAATATGAATGAACTGGAATATTATTATTTTACACGTAGTACATCTTTCATTAGATTCATACTTAAAGAACAGTTTTAAATTCAATAAATAAATAGTTATTTAACTTAACATCCTATGCGCGAATTTCGGTCCCGTTCAGACCACCGTGGACCGTCGCGTCTAAATATCGTCCGTGGCTGCTCCAGTCTCTCTGTCCGCTGTCTTCTGAGTCTGTCACTCTACATACATATTGGATCATACTACATGTAATTGGTCAGCCTCCGTCACATGGTCGGTGAGTCCCCTAATTTTGACTTCTCACTCCATGCATCGGGAAATCCCCTGTTTCGCTGCCAGCCATCTGCGCTGTGCGAATCCCCGAGATTTTACTATTGGGTTTGTTTTCTTTGAAGGCAGGCGCCCTGACGGTCGAGCGGTGGCTCTACCCCCCCCCCATGAATGAGGGTCACGTGCACGGGGAATCCCTTTTCCTTGCGCGGAGTGGAATGTTTGGGGGCAGAGTCGCTCATGCGAAGATTTGTATCGCGACCTGTCACAGTATGAAATACAGTTTCAATTGATGAATTTGTGTTGATGTAGTAGCTTTAAAAAAGCTTTAATGCTAAGATATAGCTATAATATAAAGCTTTAAAACTAGTTTTATGAACAAATGTTATACGATTTGTAATGGATTTTACAAATGATGTCTGAAATGCCTTAATTTAGACAGAAATTGCACTATATTATACAACTGCTCCTAAGGGTGAGAAAGTACGTGCTTTTTAGCACCACTAATTGTCAAGGGTAACATAATCGTTTTTGTGAATACTCAATTTTCCTTGCACAAGCCGATATTGTAATTTACTGTCCTCCGAGCATTTCAGACCAACTTAAATTACCTGGCTTCTATTGTATTGGAATAGGGCGGCCCTTTATTCCAATATTTACCACGAGTTTTCAGAATATTTAACATTTCACATTGTAGCGGGTTGAAGTCGAGAGTGCTCGAAATGTGCACAGTAGCCTGTTTTTAGGCGCGGAATGCTGTGTTGGTACGATAATTGATTTATTGATCCTTAGAGATTCCGGGCGCGTCTACTGGTAAGGTCATTAGTCCCGTAGGTGTAGTACATGTTTTTCCTCTGGAGGTGGCGGTGCTTTTCCTCCGCTGGATGGCAAGATCCGGCGCCGACCTACTGTCGGTTAGCGGCTTTTTCCCAACCAGTCATCTCCCACCAGCGGGACACCGCCTCAACCGCGACGAGCTTTAAGTTCCCAACCGGTCTCCTGGCGGTGTGATGGTGTAGTGCATGTTATTGTGTGTGTAAGTAAGGAGTAAGGATAGGACAAGAAAGAGAAAGGAAAAATCGCTCACGGTCCGTGGCCCGTTTGATAGAGTACTGCTCTCGAATTCGCCTGATGTTGATCGGAGAACCACAGAAAACTACCGATCAGAGTAGCTGGCAGCCGCAAGAATATTTTATAAAAATTGGTATCAGCACAATAAGCAG